>ML661332.1:4854898-5025562 GCA_007570785.1 Antilocapra americana
TTGCATTCCCACCAACAGTGTAAGAGGGTTCCCTTTTCTCCACATCCTCTCCAGTATTTATTGCTTGTAGACTTTTGGATGGCAGCCATTCTGACTGGTGTAAAGTGGTACCTCATTGTGGTTTTGATTTGCATTTCTCTGATAATGAGTGATGTTGAGCATCTTTTCATGTGTTTGTTAGCCATTTTTATATCTTCTTTGGAGAAGTGTCTGTTAAGTTCTTTGGCCCACTTTTTGATTGGGTCGTTTATTTTTCTGGAATGGAGCTGCAGGAGTTGCTTGTATATTTTTGAGATTAATTGTTTGTCCGTTGCTTCATTGGCTATTATTTTCTCCCATTCTGAAGGCTGTCTTTTCACCTTGCTTATAGATTCCTTTGTTGTGCAGAAGCTTTTAATTTTAATTAGGTCCCATTTGTTTATTCGTGCTTTTATTTCCGATATTCTGGGAGGTGGGTCATGGAGGATCCCGCTTTGGTTTATGTCAGAGAGTGTTTTGCCTATGTTATCCTCTAGGAGTTTTATAGTTTCTGGTCTTATGCTTAGATCTTTGATCCATTTTGAGTTTATCTTTGTAAAAGAATGAAACTAGAACACTTTCTAACACCATACACAAAGATAAACCCACCTTTTCTTTTAGGAGAATTATGCTGCCTAGGGAAAGAGGTGTCGTTTTCATTCTGCAACTGCTTCTGAGCTGATATGGCGTATTGTCCCTAAATGGTGAAGCAGCATATTCTCCTCACCCTCATCTTGAGGGTCTCTGATCCAGGGGCCCCAAGTAGTCGTTGGAGGAAGCCGTTTCAGTGGCAGGAGTTTGAGCAACCATTTGTGACTTGAAAGCCTTCGTGTGGCTAGAAACAAATCCAGTTACACAGTTTCAGGTGCAGGGAGCAAACAGTAAAAACAGAACAATCAGCAAAGTTAAAAGTCACGTTATGTCCATAATTAAGGTACAGAGTGTTGCACCAGTCCATTTTAGGATTGTTAGATGTCATCAGCTGTACTAAATTGGCTATACTCCAACAAAAAATTGAAAGTAAAAGGAAAAAAATCATACACTAGTAAAAAGACAACAATGCTATGGTATGTTTGCTTCATGATATGGTATGTTAAGATACATTCTCTTTTAGCTTTCTCACAATAACTGTTTGAGGTTGTTGTTATTTGCCTTTAGCCATTCTAATGAAAATGGCAAAACCTCCCCTCTTTATCCTGCCTTATTGATGTATTTTTTCCATAGAGCTTATTACTGTCTGGCATTATATCCCACATCTTTATATTTGTTTACTTTCCTGTTATCTGGTTGCTTGTCTTAACAGGTAAGATCCATCAGAACAGGGAATGGGTTTGTTTCACTCTTCGCCACATTCCCAGAGCCTGGTTAGTGCTCCGTACACAATTATTGGCAAATAACTTCTGCACTGAGTCAGCTATGAGAGATTAAATAACTTCCTACAGGCCTTCAGAGTCTAAATTTGATGCCCTTTTCATGCCTGTGTTTTCTGTATCAAGAATCCAAAGTTGCAAAGCTGAAGAATGTAAGTTCTCACACCACAGCCCAGGGCTTCTGGAATTTACTCAGCCTTATTCTTGCTGCAATAGGCAAGCACAGGATTTTGCCCCAGGACATAAGATTAATGCTTAGGTTGGTAAACATTCTCCTGTGCTCTCCAGCATGGTTCACTGGCCTCCTGGTTCCCGGGCCTGGAAATGCACTTTGGGTGAAACTCAGCACAATTACATCCCACCCCAGTGCCCATTCTACCCTTATTATCAAAATGGCCATAAAGAAATAGCTTGAACACAGTTACACATGGCTGCTCAGATGTATATATGAAAATTTCTACATGGGAAGAGCTTATATCCAAAGCTCTGAGCAAAACACCTGGATCAGTACTAGGATGAAGCCCCATGGAAGTTCAGA
Source organism: Antilocapra americana (assembly GCA_007570785.1). NCBI lineage: Eukaryota > Metazoa > Chordata > Mammalia > Artiodactyla > Antilocapridae > Antilocapra > Antilocapra americana. The sequence continues at coordinate 4,856,825 of ML661332.1, forward strand.
AGAGATTTTGTCATAATTATGTATTTTTAGGGTCATTGGACAATTCCTTCTCCATCTTCCGCTTGACCTAGGTTTTCTGCTTTGCTTGCCACCTGGCCTTCTTTTCTGCTTCTCTGCCTTTATCTCTCCTGAGAGGTGAAAGAGGCTGTCAGAATTGAACATACCCAGTAAACCAACGAGCAGCTTTGGTTGCCAGGCTGGGGAAGCCGCAGCAACCACTCCCTTGCGGCCATGTGCTTGGAGAGCCAAGAACAACCAGAATACATCAGCTGGGATTCGACCCTCACAAGCAAACAGATTGGTCCAGCTTCTATCACTAAAATAGCTTGTTGGAGGAGTCTGGTTCTACTGAGCGGAACCACATGTTTACACCCAATGACTCAGTTCACTGTGTTCCTCCTGAAAACAGGATTGGAGTCCATGAGCCATTGGCCCTGGTTTGGTGGATTTGTTATACAAGATCTACCTTGCCCATCACTCCTGGGGTGAACTGCCTTTCTAAGCCTACCCTCCTCTTTGCATCTCAGAGGTAGACAAAATCAGCACTGCTTGATAAACTACTTGCAAACTACAGCAATCAGGCAGGAAAAAAAAATTTTTTTTTGTCCCTGAATACATCGCATCATGGGCTTTCCTGGTAGCTCAGCTGGTAAAGAATCCGCCTGCAATGTGGGAGACCTGGTTCAATCCCTGGGTTGGGAAGATCACCTGGAGAAGGGAAAGGCTACCCACTCCAGTATTCTGGCCTGGAGAATTCCATGGATTGTATAGTCCACAGGGTCATAAAGAGATGGACAAGACTTTCACTCACATCACATCAAGTGGTTGCACAGTGTAAAAACCTCCCGATAATTTGTCATGTATCAGCAGTATTTCTTCCTTTGGAAAGATAGCATAAAGGGAAAAGAACCAATGGAAAGGTCACAGGTATTGTGGTGTGGGTTCAAATTCCAGGTCTGCCATTTATAGTCTGTAGGCCCTGGATTGAGTGAGCTAACTTTTCAAAATAACCTTTTTGTTGTTTTCATCTATAAACCAAGTATAGGGTGCAGGGTTATGGTTAATGCTTAGAGTATTGAAATTGTCAGAGCCTGGCAGATAGCAGGGTCTTCATGGCACAGAATATTAATATTATCATTTGTTAAATATCTTCTGTGGGTCAGGATTAGGGCAGTCACAGTCTGAGAGGTGATGAAGAGGAAGTAGGGGGACATTTTTGTCACTGCCAAGTTTTGAGTTCCTTGGACAAATGGGGCCTTTGCTTTTACATCTTAAAAAATAGGAGAAAATGCTATTCTCCTCACTTAAAAACCAACAAATTCTTATTTTGAAGAGCATGCTATAGACAGACACTATACTAGGTTTTCCTTAAAATGTACCTTTGCTTTTCCCAACTCTTGATTATTGCTTGCTCAGACTGTGCATAAGGAAACAGAACCCCAGAGGGGTGAGGAAATTTGGCCAAAATCCTGACATTAGTGAGTGGCAGAGTTATCATCTTGAGCCTGAATTTTTTGCTATTTGTTTATACACTATTTATGGAATGAGATATTGTATTGAAACTTATAAACATGAGGTTTATTATGATTATTATTTTTGTCAAGGGCTGATTATGTTATAAATACACAGCTGGATGATTGGGAAACAGAGAAAATAGTGGGAAACCATCTCTGACATTGAGGGGACTGAGAATCTCTTTGGGATCTTATGTTCTTTGGCATATAAAAATTGTCTCCCTAAAATAGAAACAATGTTCTGGTTTTTAAAAAAAGACATTAAAAAAATGTAATTAGTCTTTCCCTTGGAAAAGGAGAAAGGGAAATGGGAGGGTGACTCCAAAGCATTGTGTGGATCAAATGCAATAATGACTCAAAAAAAGAAGCTTGGAAAGTAAAAGACACGCTTTAGATATAAGCATTGTTGTTATGCATGTCATTTATTTGTTGTTATTAGATACCATTGGTTACATAAGTTGCTGCAATCCTTGCAGAGAGAAAACTGAAAGATCATGCATGCTCAAAGGCAGTGATGAGAAATATTGAGTAAGGGGTAGAACAAGAACTACAGGAGTTCCAAGAAGGACATGACCAAAGGTAATGTTTGTAGACAGCCTGGAACTCAGAGATTTCTAGACTAAAATCAGATACCTTGGAGGTGATTCATTCTGAAGTATTTGAAATATTGTTGCTTAGTCGCTAAGTCGTGTCTGATTCTGTGACCCCCTAGACTCTAGCCCACCAGGCTCCTCTGTCCATGGGATTTCTCAGGCAAAAATTCTGGAATTTTCCATTTCCTCCACCAGGGATCAAACCTGTATCTCTTGCATCTCCTGCATTGGCAGGTGGATTCTTTACCACTGAGCTACTGGGGAAGCCCAACTGAAGTGCAGACCTGAGTAATTGAAGGGTCCTTAAATCATCTGACTTGTCTTGGTATTTGGGGAAAAGAGCACACCTGCATTTTATCTTTACAAACAAGGAATCCAAAGTCTCCTGATGTGTTCAGACAAATGGGAAGAATGCAGTAGAGACCAGGTATTTCTAAATTTGGTTAAGAAAAGTGGAAAGAAACCAGAACTTGGAGCCATTTCTTCCCTTATCCTGTGATGTGAATTCAGACAAGTTACACTGAAACGTTCAGAACCTCATTTTTTTTTTTCCCATCTGTAAGAGAAAGGCAAAGAACAAAGCAACAATGATATCATTGGGGTTAGGATGGGAGAAAATTGAACAGCATAGGTGAGCATACAGCTGGTACAGAAATGTGTTCCTCTCTACTCGTCTCTGTCTGTTGTGGTAATGAATTTAACCCCTTTCTTTTCCCAGCAAAATCCAGTAAGGAGCTCACATTTTCCAGGCCAGTAGGAAAAGATGGTGTACTTCCCTCTTAACTGAAATGAAAGTGTAAACTGCTTCAAAAGCAGGGTTACTGGACTTTATCTTTGTATTCTCAGTCACTGTCACAGTGCCTAGAACTTGCAAGGCACTCCAAAAATATATATGAAGCTGAAAATATCACCAGGTTGTTAATAAAACTTCAGATTATCCCTCCTCCTCCTCCAGCCCATTTTTACATTAGAAGAAATATCAAACCAACGTCATGTGAGACAGTTCTGATTTTGGTTGGGTCAAATAGCCCCCGTTGAGCCAACACTTTTTAAAGACAAAAACTATACACTATGGATAAAACCTACTGAAAAATCCAATTACTTGAAGGCAGTAAAAAGTGAATAAAAGCAGATACTGGAAGAGAGGTGATTTGTGCACAAAATGGCACTGGGTACACTTCCCTTTATTTTTCTATTTTATTTTTAAAAATATTTATTTTTATTTATTTGGCTGTGCCAGTTTTTAGTGGTGGCATGTGGGATCTAGTTCCCCGACCAGTGATCCAACCTGGACCCCCTACATTGAGAGCACAGAGTTTTAGCCACTGAACTGCCAGGGAAGTCTCACCCTTTATTTTTTTAGAAATTTACAGCTTTCAACCTGAGGATAGCTCCCAAATTGTAGTCTGGGAAGGTGAATAAAGCCATTGGAAAATTGTATCCTTCTGGCTTGAAGAGTCAAAAGATGGGATCCAGGGAAACCAAAACTGCTGGAAAGCGAACAGAAAATCCTGAAAAGAAAAGTATCAGAGAGGAAAAGTCCCAGACTCTGTTTCTAGACTCTGACTAAACTGCTAAGTCATCTCTGAATCTTGCATGCCCCAGAAATTGACCTTTTTTTTTAAAAATAAAATATTCTTCAGTGAAACATAACAGAATCCAGAGTTTCTATATTTTTCATAATGTCTGAAATAAAATCCAAAATTGATTGATGTTTGAAGAAACAGGAAAACATCATCTACACATGTGTGCTGTGCTTACATGTCCGATTCTTTGTCACCCCATAGACTGCAGCCCACCAGGCTCCTCTGTCCATAGGGATTCTCCAGGCAAGAATACTGCAGTGGGTTGCCATGCCCTCCTCCAGGGGATCGTCCCAACCCAGGGGACTGAATTCCAGTCTCCCACCTTGCAGGTGGATTCTTTACCATCTCAGCCACCAGGGATGTTAATAAATAAAAGTCCAAATTATTTTCATTTGATTCCTGCCTCTCAGATATGCTTTCTATTGCAGATTTTTAGCCACCCAACAGCAGTCAAAATCTTAGACAGCAAACAAAAAGGAGCTCCCCAAAGACCTGACCCCTTCCAGCCTGCATGAGTACAAGAAGGAAAGAAATAGAATTCAGAAGGGACATCCCAGATTTAGGAACGAGCAAGGCTAGGGCACATAAACAAAAAGTGCAGAGTCACTGGAGTGGAAGGATGGGAAATGTGTAAGAAGCTCAGGGCGCTCTTGTTTTGAGCCTGCTTCCTGCAGCTGGTTGCCCCAGGCCTGAGAGAGGGAGGTGAGTCCCAGCCACAACTGACCACAGCCAGCCCTTTGGAAGAATTAGAGTGAACAAGTGGCTGAAGAGGTTGCTAACTATGCTTCCAAGATATTGCAGAAGGAAGGGAAAGAGCAAAACAACATTTTGTCTCTTCCACCTGGTGTTTTTGCACCTGTGTTGGTGTGTCACCGTGTAGGGGAAATTGTAGAACTCAGTCGCCATCCATCAGTCTCTCCCCGTATCACATACTCCCTTGGGATATGATTTCCAAGTCAGTGTTGGCTATTTCAAAATCAACAGCTGTGGGGGAAGGAAAGTATCAGAGAAGTCCATACTAAGCCAGTCCCTGATTCTACATTACTTTTGTCTAAATGAAGAATTACAAAGAAAGAAGAAGCTTAGGGATACAAGTTGAGTAGGAAATGCCAAACCATCTATGAACATTTTGGATAGGTCTTCACATGGTTTTCTGGAATCTGCAGGTCTGACTTAGTTCTAATGATAACCAAGTCTTGCCCTGGTTCTGATTCAGCATCTATAGGAAAAGGAGTTGGGAGAAGGAATAAAAGTAGGAGTAAAGAAGGATTAAAGGTAAAAAATTCCCTTTCTAAAGGGAATTATGATTTGAGAGAGAATTCTTGATATGAAGCTGGATGGAGGGAGAGGGCTGAGATAAATAGTAAAGTAATGTGGGCCTTTGGGATTTTTAAGGGGGACACAAGAGGTAAAATACTGGCTGGCCATATAGGTTATTATATTTTGGGGTTCTATAAATGACAAAGGGGGGGTCTGGGAAGCCCTGTAATGAGGAGTTGCCAGGCTGCACAAGTGAACAGTGGCACTGGGAGCAGGGTCAGATAAGTGAGGGAGAAAATTTAAGGGAGAACCAAAAAACCCTCGGTAATCAAGAATCAAGCAATCAAGATTTTTTTTTCATTAAAAATAAACATTGAATGCCATACTTAATAAAAATTCATGTAAAAATCCATGATGAACAAAATATCAAAATTTTACATAAAAATAAGTTGCTACGATTTGGTTTTCTTTTTAAATGATCTTATTACTGTATAGTGGACTCCTCTGGTGGCTCAGCAGTAAAAAAATCCACCTGCCAAGGTAGGAGATGGGTTCGATCCCTGGGTCGGGAAGATCTCCTAGAGAAGGAAATGGCAACCCACTCCGGTATTCTTGCCTGGAGACTTCCATGGACAGTGGAGCCTGGCAGGCTACAGTCTGTGGGGTCACAAAGATTTGGACACAACTGAGTGACTAAGCAACAACAACTGTGCAGAAGGGTCAACCTGCCCTTGGTTCCTCGGTCTATATAGCTGTTGCATCCACGTGGGTGTCTGGGCACAGGGTGATCATGGGGAGCAAACCAACGGGCTATCCTAGGGCTTTATATACAGATAAGATTTTTTAAATTGTAGCACTTTCACTAATGTTTTCCTGTGGTTAAAAATCTGGGCACAGATTTTTATAAGTGTACATAGGTGCATACACTTTTCCTTTGCCTCAGGATCCAATAGGGATCAAACTGGTGCTCAACTGAACAAGATGTGCCATGAGCAGGACTGAGTAGAGAAAAGCCTGAAAGCTTGTTTCACAGAATGGCCTTTGAGAATCTGGGATGTGTTGATTAACAACTGAGGGGCTGAGGAATAGCTGGCTGCAAGTTCATAGGAATAAGAGCCCAGAACAAAGGAGAGAGGAGGACTCTGGGTGGTGATGGGGCCCAGACAGTGGGAGAGCTTCGGCCGAGGAACCAGCTGCTCAGCCCAGACTTCCCTCTAGCTGACCATGGTCTGGCCGCAGCAAACACTTTCTGAGCCTCAGTTTCTATACCAGTAAAAGTGGTTTTCTGACTTGTTTTAGCTGGAAGCCTTGCAAATACATTTAACGCGGCAGCTACAGTTAGAACTCTGGTCTGTCTGGTTGAGCTTGGGGTGTGAAACCAAGACCCTGACTTGTTTAGCTTTTCCTGATTCCCCCATGGAGGCCCCTGTGGAGACCTCCTTGGGCATTTCAGGCCTCCTCAGAACACAATCTGAAATACTGTTTCAGGGTTTTTTTTAAATATAGATGAGCTTCTCTCTTTTTATATGGGAATATAATTGCTCTATAATGGTGTGTTACTTTCTGCTGCACAACGAAGTGAATCTGCTATGCATGCTCAGTTGCGTCCGACTTTTTGTGACCCTGTGGACTGTAGCTCGCCAGGCTCCTCTGTCCATGGGATTATTTTCTCTCTTGAGGCTCCCTCCCACCCCACCCTCATCTCACCTTCCAGGTCATCACAGAGCACCAAGCTGAATTCCCTGTGCTATACAGCAGGTTCCCACTAACTTTTTTACACACGGTAGTGTATATGTGTCAATAACACTCTTTCAATTTGTCCCACCCTCTCCTTCCAGCCTTGTATCCACAAGTCTGTTCCCTACATCTGTGTCTCTGTTCCTGGTCTGCAAACAAGTTCATCAGTACTGTTTTTCTATATTCTGTATATAGGTGATCACTGATGTCAATTTCAGTCCTAACATTCTATTCAAGCCCAAAACCCTGCCTGTATTTGCAAGATGACATTTTGACAATGGAAGTTCACTTACATCAGAAAAAAAAGAGGAGCCTCCAGCCTTTGGATTGCACCTCTGGGTGTGCCCTATTCTGTTTCTGGGCTTGTCAAGCCTGCAGGGCTCATAGAATTAGCAGAAGCATCAAGAGAATTTAGTCAGCCTTCCCATGGCCAGTGCAATTATACAGTGGAAAGAGGCACACTGCCAGGATTTTAATATGAAGCAGGCACCCCTGGGGAACATTGACAAGTGACCAGGGATTGTCTACATGTGGCCAGGAGGAGCCAGGGGCAGCCAACTGGGCCTGACTTTCTGATACATATGACAGTTCCAGACCTGTAAATATTCCAGGACTGGAGGAGAATGAATTCTAAGGGTATTCAAAACAAGGTCCTTGTCATCTTTATTAGAATTGTCATCCTCTAGATTACTGTGGCTGTTATTCAATTGCTATGGGTCTTCAAAGATGTAACAGCTTGCTCTTAAGACATAGATGGGGGACTTCCCTGGTGATCCAGTGGTTGAGAATCCTCCTTGCAATGCAGATTAAATTCCTGGTTAGGGAACTAAGATCCCATGAACAGTGGCATGGCCAAAAAAACAAAATAGGTGGCAAGGAGGCAACAGGAGCTGTAGAAACAGAAGGAACTTCAGGGTCTGACAGATCTAAGCTGGAACTCTCCAGTTCTACCTCTTATTAGCTGTTTGATTTTTTTTTTTAATTTGTCTTAGCTTCAAATTTCTTAGCTCTATATCAGAAATAAAGTACCAACAGAACTGCAGTGAGCTCTCCCAATTGAAAAAACATGCATAACTGAAAGTTTCAAGTTATATTGTATTTAGGGAGCTTGCTGAGGACCATAGCCCAGGAGACAACCTCTCAGATAGCTCTGAGGATCTACTCCAAAGGGGAAAAGGAGGAACCAGGGTATATAGGAGTTTTTGCTGGGAAAACACACACACACACACACACACACACACACCCCAAACCAAAAAACTAGCCATGTAATCAAACTTCAAAAGACAACTGTTAATCAAAAAACACCACGCACAGCTCAGTGCTCTGTGATGACTTAGAGGGCGGGGATGGGGGTGGGCCGTGGGAGGGAGACCTAAGAGAGAAGAGATATATGTATACTTATGGATGATTCATGTCATGGTACAGCAGAAACCAATAACATTGTAAAATGATTATCCTCTAATTAAAAGTAAATTAAATAAAAATGGCAGGTACTTTCTCCTTTCCTCTTGGGATGCTCACCCTTTGAATCCAGTCTGAGGAGGAAGTCCAGCAGCCTCACAGAGAAGCCACAGGTCAGGTTGTTCCAGTCAACAGCTGGTACCAATTGCCAGTCAGGATGAGACTGCAGATGGCCCCGGCCCCAAGTCAGGTCACTTCTGGTTTCCTGCCTACCCCAGCTGATACCATGTAACCCAAACTGTTCCAGAGAAACCCTGCTCAGACTGTAGATTTGTCAGAGAAATAAATGTTTTCTGCCGCTAGGTTTGGGGCAGTTTGTTATATGAAGCCTGAATTCCCCTCCCCACCTGCGATGGTATCCCCAACTGGAGGTATCCATCTTCCAGCTACGGTGAGGGTGTGCTGCTAACAGTTTATGACCTCTCCCTTCCACCCAGAATTGCCCCGGGACTGGCTGAAGTCACAGGGAGGTTTTGTCTACCATCTCCACCCTGCAGCCAATGACTGTCACAGAAGGTGGTCCCCTGGCCTCAAGGCAGGATTGGACCTCTGGTACAATTCACGTTCCAACACTCCTTGTGGGGTTAGGCTAAGGCTAGAATATTCATTGGAAGGACTGATGCTGAAGCTCCAATACTTTGGCCATGGCATGCAAAGAGTGAACTCATTGGAAAAGACCCTGATGCCGGGAAAGATTGAGGGCAGGAGGAGAAGGGGATGACAGAGAATGAGATGGTTGACTGGCATCATTGACTCAAAGGACATGAATCTGAGCAAACTCTGGGAGAGAGAGAAGAACAAGGAAGCTTGGCGTGCCGCAGTCTTTGAGGTCACAGAGTCAGACACGACTGAGTGACTGAAAAACAGATCCCCAGTGAGGCCACATCCTATCTAGCTCTTTCCCTCCCCCAGCCCCTTCTCTCTCTCCCTTTCTCCTGGGGGTTTCCTCACTATTTCACACATGTTAGAATCTCTGTCTCAAGCCCTATATCCAGGTACCTGACGGAGAACTGGCACTAAAGGATGTTTCAAATAGTGTGGGGAGAAATCTACCTACTTCATGTGTAACTCGGTCCTCACAACAATCCTATCTAGTGGACACTACCATGAAAAGTGAAGCAAGTGATTATAAATCAACTTCCCAGGGATCGAACGCAGGTCTCCGGCATTGCAGGCTGATTCTTTACCAGCTGAGCCACAAGGGAAGCTCTTACTTCAATAAAGAAAAGTAAAAATTAAAAACAAAACAAAATGAGGCAACAGAGTCTCAGAGAGGTTAACTAACTGATCCAAAGATACACAGCAAATAAGCGATCAAGTTGGATGAGTGCTATCTGTCTACCTTGTATTTTAATCCTCGTATCTGTGATTACCTCTTGGTGGTGGATTGCTTCATTGTTAGGCTGGAGCCGCAGCCTTTGCTGCATTTGAAAGGATGTAAGTATGCATAGTAATTCACCCCAGCTGTGACTCTCTCCTCCCTGTCCTGGGAAGTACTCTGCTTGTCATTTCAGATGAGTCTTCCTGTCTCACCTCTTCTCTTTAATTATCCAGATTCTAACCGTCCTTTGAGAGGGTGGAACGTTATACTAAGACAGGTGTGGAGCACTGTACCAAGGTCACAGGACAAAAATCTCTGGAACTGACTGAGCCTCAGAACAGCTGTTGCCATGAGCCTCTGGATCTAAACCAAATCAATTCCCTGACCCCATATTAGGTAAAATACCCTTCCTATTACCCACCCTATAGTTAGCTCCCTAACCAAATACCTAATGCTACCCTTCCAGTTGAAATTCTCTGTGACTTGAGAAAACTGCCTATTAGTTTATGAAAGGGGTTGGCTCTTCCTTGAGCTGGCCAGCTATTCTAAGAGTGTCTCCAACTCTAATTAATTTTATTCTCCTCTCATTCTGCCTCAAGTCTGGAAATTCTTTTCCACCCCATGCACCGACCACGACAGAGAGTGATATCAAATCTAATCTCCTCATGTAGTTTTTCCTAATCTCCTGCTGTCCTTCACCACTTCAGGAACAAACTCCTACAGCTTTTATTGTATGACCAAGTCATTTCAGCCCCTAACAATTTCCTGCCACCACAGGCCCTAACACATTTCCTTTCAACAGAGGTTATGTTTACAGATAGATCTGTTTTCATCAGCTAGACTGTAAGCCTTTTAAGGACAGAATCAAGACGTATTTGCTCTTTCTCTAATATCTTGTGTAGTGTCTGGCACAAAAGAGAGTCTTCACAGAAATCTGTTGATTGGATGAATGAATCAACAAACTAATTTGGGTGTGAGGGTGCTTCCTGTCTTTTTGTCTGGATTATAAGGTCCTTAAGACCCAGACTTGGTTTCCCAATTCTTTTAAGATCCTCATCTTTAGCAAATGGTAGAAGCAGGGCAGAAATATTCATGGGACTGAATCGGAATAGTCTGTCCTAAAAGACGGGTCACACTATGTTCTTGCTTTGAGAAAAGGCAGCTCTCTGTCAAAGGAAAGCAGTCCCATGTGAAATCTTACATGGAAATCAGAGAAATTTTTAATCTCTGAGTTTGTCACTTGTCCAACCCTCCGTGTGCTGTTTTCCATAACTCTGCATGTGACCAAACGTCCTTGACTTGACCTTATGGGAATATGTAAACCGTGAGTTTCAAGTGGGGATGTTTATGGGGGGAGGGTATCATAGGATGTGGAGCAAATTTTATTTGCGATTCCCTGACTCAGAAGTGACTTCTGGTAAGTAACAAGAGGTGAATCCACAAGACTTTTTATTGGGATGGCACCCTGCCAATCTGACAGGAAGTACACAACAAAGAAGCAGCTACCTTTAGGTCCCATACTGATCAGCACTAACTTTTTTCAGGCTAGCTTTTAGCATGAAGTTTCTCCTTCAAGAGGGAAAAGCTGAACTCAAAGAATACAGGTGATGTGTCCCTTTGTCCTGGTAAATCGAATGCATTTACTTCCATAAACAAAAAATAATTTTTAAAATGCATCAGAGAGCTTGCAACTCTAAGTACCCCAACGCATACTCTTCTGACATGAATCATCTGACCATCCCCACTTCCCAAGTTTACCTATTTTGCAAGCATACATGATCTATATTGGGGCTTTTTCAAAGACATATGAATTTATCTTCAAAGAACAGGGGGAAGGCAGTGAAGTACAGGAGGTTAGGAAAACTCAATACGCTTTGGAGAATGTTTCAAACTTGACCTTAAAGCAGTGACCAGAAAGTTTGCAGTTCAACCTCAAGGCCACTCTGTGTCCCACGCTGCTGTCAGCCAGGAAAGGTGAGAGTTCCTTGGGTTGGGGTCAGGGTGGGGAAAGGGTCAGGAGAAGTTCTGGGCATTCACAACCATAGGAAGTGCTTGTTCTGTCTTCATTTTGTTTGCTTAAGAAGAGAAAAGAAGCCCACATGTCTCTTTGAAGCCCCATGGGGCTGTTTTCACTGTGAGAGCAAAGCTCATGATTGTTCCTGGAATGCTGGTCCTACCATTTATTGTCCTTGGATTTAATGCCTGCCTTGCATTTGGAATAAAGATTCATTCATTCCTGTGCCAAGAAATAAAGAATTCTGTTGTCTCCCTGTCCGAATTGTTCCAAGACCATTTTTTTTTTTTTTTTTTTGAGGCTGACAAGGCTGGAGAGCATCTCGTTTGGCCCCATGATCTGGTCTCCAGAGGAGGTGTTGTGCCCCTTTTTGCTCTGAGCTTCTCTGCCACAATACTGTCACACAGAGTGGTTCTGTCCCCTCGGTACCAGGAACTTAGCCCTTTTCACAAGGACCCTTAACAACCTCTGCGGATTGCCACACCAGACTTAATCTAATTCTCCACCATAAGGACGGATGTGTCACTCAAATTAGCCAAGTGATGATGAACCTTGGGTGGCCGCTAATTCCATCCCTTGGGAGAAATGAGTGTAGCTGATTTGCATGCTGTGACATGCTCCATCCCAGAATATTCCTTGATGATTCACCAGAATAAAGGCCAACTTAATTAAAACAAACACAGAAGTGTGAAAAAACAAAGGGCAAAAGAAGTTCGAAGGAAGTTGGTTATCACTTCAGAGGGAAACTACCTCCAGGGGCTGTAGCCTAAACAGTTCCTAACAGAATGTTCTTATTCATTTAGGAGGTTTACTTCTCGTACATCTGCCCTCCTAAACCTTCTGCTTTCCTCTTAAGCCTCCTCTGCCAGCAGACCTCCTGGCCTCCAGCCTGGGAGAGAAGATGAATCCATTCCCCACCCTATACTTGTTTCCTCTAGTTTCAGACAAAGGGGACCTTTCTCCAATTTACTGCTTCTTCCTGCTGAGTTCTTCATCCAAGTGGCTCCTTCCGGAGCTGGTTCCAAGTTATGTCTGCTCTGAATTGTAGCGTCCTTTTTCTTAGTTAGTTAACTCCATTCCTATATCCTATAAAAATGCTCAAGTGTCTCTAATCTTTTGAAAACATCCTTCCTTAACCTGTGTCTTTCTCCCCATCTCCCCCGCAATCCTGTCCCTTTCTCTTCTCTTCCCAGATAAGATCCTTCCAAAGATATCTGATATTTAACATCTCCACTTCTATCTGTACTTTGCCTGCTTCACTTCTCATCATTGTGGTTTCCTTTTTTTTTTTTTTTAATTTGCTTATTTATTTTGGGCTGCACTGGGTCTTCATTGCTACATGGGCTTTCTCTGGTGCGGTCTGTGAGCTTCTGTTTGAGGTGGGCTCCTCCTGTTGAGGAGCGCCGGCTCTAGGGCACGCAGGCTCAGTAGTTGCGGCTCACGAGCTTTGTTGCTCCCTGGCATGTGGTATCTTCCCAGATCAGGGATTGAACTAGTGTCCCCTTGTCTTGCATCGGCAGACAGGTTCTCAACCGATGAGCCCCCAGGGAAATCCCTATGATTTCCTCTTTAAGTTCTCTACCTCCCTGACAGCAACTTGACTATTTCCAGTCCCCAAGGCCAGGAAAATGATTGAAATAAGACACAAAGGACCTACATGTCAGAGGCAAAGGACTCACTTTATACTCAACTTGTCTGACTTTTATGTAGCACTTTTCTCTGTGGTCGGTCCTTGCTTCTTGAGATTCTAATCTGCATTTTTAAGAAACCACCCCCTCTTAATTCTCTGTCTTCCCTCTCTCTGATGATTCCTCTCCATCTCAACCCTCAAATGCTGATGTTCCTTGAGGCCCTTGGATCTTGTCCCTCTTGCTTTCTCCTGGTAATTTCTCCCATGTCCATGTTTCTTACTCCTACCTGTATACTGCTGATGCTTATATTAATATTTCCATCCCATGTTTTCCCCTCAGTTCCAACTGCTTCTTTCCTGATCTCTTCTCCTGGACACCACACAGGCAACTCAAAGTTACACGCATCTTTCCTGTAGAACCCGGTCTTCCTCCTGTATCCCATCCAGGAAATAATGCCCGCATTCATCTACTCAGTCAAGTCAGAAACCCAGGTGGTTATCTTAACTTTCTCTCTTTCCCTCAGCTCCTATGCCGCATCTGTTACCGTGCCTTGTAGACCCGACTGCCACAGCACGTCTGATACGTATCTACTCCCCTCTTCTTCCCCATCCCTGACTTCTCTCCTGCATTATTCAGATACTCTTCTTACCTCCAGTTTTTTCATCAGCAGTGTACCTCCCACAAAGCAGCTAGAGTGAACTGCCTTCAGTGGTGCTCTACTCTTTGTGAGATGAGGCCCATACTCTTTAGTGGGACCATTAAATCGTGTCGCCCCAGCCTACCTTTGAGTTCACCAGTTTCACCTCGCACCTAAACCTCACACACTCTACTCCCCACAGAGACACAAACTAATCATGCTCCCTCTTTTCACCCTGCCAAGAATGGTGCTCTTCCTTTTCTGACTTTCCTACTTGCTATTGCTCCATTTTCCTCCAACCTAAACCCACTACAGTGTCACATAACCTATATAACTGTTTTAAGACCCAATTCCAGAGTTATTTCACTTCTAATCACTAGGAGACTTTTCCTGAATAATAACCCATCCCTTACCTCCAGGTACAACCACAAGTATATAGCTCTGAGTCTTATGATAATCTGTACTTTCTTTAACACAGGCTTGATATCTGTTAATTACCAATGTAGTTGCTCATTTTTGTTTAGCATTTATCACAGTGCCAAAACTGAGTAAATTTTTCTCTGAGTAAATGAATCAATAGGCTCTCAACCATTTGCAAATGTAACTTACAAATCCCAAGTATTAACCACTGAGGAATTTTGCTCCTAGAGGATATCTGTTATGAGAAAGGGGTTAAAGCCATTGTGCTTTCCCAATGTTTTTAATAATTGAGAATATGATGGTGATTGATACTATTCTTTAAAAAAATAAAATAACATCTTTTTTTGTATTACCCTTTATCTTTATCTTATTTTATTTCTTTTTTTTTTTTCTCGGCTATACCATGTAGCATGTGGGATATTAGTTCCCTGACCAGGGATAGACCGCTGACCACTATACCCCATGCAGTGGAAGTGTAGTTTCTTAAGCACTGGACCAAAGAGAAGTCCCTGATTAACATCATTCTTTTTATGATAGATTGTATTTCCCTTCCACACACTTTTCTTTAATGTGACCTTGTTATGCCCCCATTCACACATGACATCTACTTCCCTTCTCCTTGAGTGTGGAATGGTGTTATGACTCACTTGGAACCCACAGAACTGGGTAATAGTCAGTTTGCAAAACTTTTATTTGTTGTTCGTTTTCTAAAAATTTCGATGCTACATTTACCTTGCATAGTTGCATGATATATACACTTGCATTTTTAAATTAACCTCCTTTTTTGAAATAATTATAGGATCATGTAGGTTGTATGAAATAGTATAGAATGATCCAGTATACAGCTACCCATGTTATCCAAGGGTAACATCTTGCAAATCTATAGTTCAATATCATAACCAAGATATTGACATGGATACAGTCAAACTGTAAAGCACTTCTACTGCTACGAGGATCACTTGTAATTGTGTCATTTCAAGGATGTTATATAAATAGTCATATAATGTGCAATTTTTATTTGTTTTTTTAGCTCAGCATAATTCCTAGAGATTCACCCAGGGATTGTCACATGTTCAGTAGTTTTTTTTTTTCATGGCTGAATAGTATTCCATGGTATGGGTATATCAATTTGTTTAACCAGTTACCTATTGAAGGACATTTGACTTGTTTCCATCTTGAAGCTGTTATGAATAAATCTGCTATGAACATTCATACATAGCTTTTTTGTGACCATGTGATTATATAAGTGTTCAGGAATACAACTGCTAGCATATAGAAATACAACTGATTTTGCATGATGATGCTACAACTTTGCTAAACTCACTTATAATAAGTGAGTTAAAGGAGGGGTGTGTGTGTGTATGCACATGTGTGTGTTAGCTTCCTTGGGATTATTTTATGTAGACAATCATGTTATCTGCAAAGAGGGACAGTTTTGATTCTTACTTTCTGATCTGTATACCTTTTATTTCTTTTCTTGCCTTTTTGAATTAGAGAGAACTTCTGGCAACACACTGAATAAGTGTGATGAAAGTGGATGTCCTTGCTGTGTTCTGATCATAGGAGAAGAGCATTCAGTCTTTCACTGCTAAGCATAATATTAGCTGTAGGCAGTTTATCAAGTGGAGGAAGTTCCTCTTTATTCCTAGTTTTCTGAGACACACTAAAATAGATGTTGAATTTTGATGTTTCCTTACATCAGTTAAAACGATTGTATGATTTTTCTTCTTTCACTTTATCAAGGAAAAATTAATCAGTCAATCTAAGAAATAAATAGAAAAGTTTATTTGCACCAAATTTGAGGATTATAATCTAGGAAGAGCATCTCAGAAAGCTCTGAGAACTATTCTGCCCCTTAGAAGTCAAAGCATATTTCTATAAGTTTTTTAAGACAGAAAGTTGTACATCAAATAATTTATAACTGACAGATTACTTCATCCAGATCTAAGTGTCATTGTGGTGGGTCATGTGACCCCTTATGAGATCCAGAAGACATGGTACCTTTAAGGAGTTGTCTTATTGATCCTAGGAGAATGTTGCGTTTCATGGTTGAGCAGGTATTTCTGCTGATGGAGAGGTTTGGTTGATGTCAAATGCAGATGCACAGTGAACTCTGGGGGGCAGAGAGGAAAGAAGGGCAGAGAAAATTTTTGTTTAAATTTTTCATGTCTTGCCATAAAAATGTTCATTTTGACTGCTGGTCACTATCACCATGGACCTTCTTCTGCAGTGTCTAAGGGCAACCTGAAGGCAGATAGAACTTGCCCGGTTATAGATTGGGTAGGGACTCTTTTTTAAAAATATATTTATTTATTTGGCTTCACTGGGTCTTAGTTGCAACATGTGGGATCTAGTTCCCTGACTAGGGATCGAACCCAGGCCTACACTGGGGGTACAGAGTCTTAGCCACTGGACCACCAGGGAAGTCCCTGGATCAGGACTCTAATCACAAATCTCCCCCTCTTCTCCATCCCAAAGAAGTCTCTGATCACCTCTTTTTCTGTCTTATTCCTCCTTGAGAGTTATCACCAGGTCTGCATTAAAGGAAGCAGAGAACCCGGCTGTCTCTCCCAGCATCCTTTCTGTTTATAAGAAGTCTAAATGGCAGGGGCTGTTCAGACCTTGCTAGGTATTTCCTTTGAGACATCGGCCAGAGGAAGGGGTGGGAATCAAGGCAGGCAGGAAGAAAAAATGTTGTTGAACACGGCTGGGCTCAGCAGATGAAAGCCTGCAGGCCTTTGGCTGAGGACAGCACAGAAAGGGGCCGGCAGAGCCAAACTTCAATCACTCCACCTCAGTGTTTACATCAGCCAGCCCTGGGCACTGCCCTGCTGGCAGCCTGGGTGTTAGTAGCTGTTGGCTCCTGGCGGGATTGGAAAGAAAGAGATTCCAGATTTTGGAGGGAGTGGAGGGAAATAAGAACAACATGTCCTGTTTACTCAGAGGATGTGGAAGCCTCAAGAGTGGCTGGATGCACAGGGCACCTGGCTGTAGGGTGATACCCCTCTGCCCCCCAGGCAAGGCCACACACCTTGGGAGAATCCCAGATCTGAAGCTGGAGGAGATCCTTCATCAAGAAGTGGTTCAGCTCTCTGATCTCAGCATGGGAAAATGGGAACCCGTCCGGTTGACAGATAAAGCAACCAAGGCCTGGCCTTATCTTAGGGGGGAGGAGGGCAACGTAGTAAGGCAGTCTCTGGTCCCCTCTGTCCCAGCCCCTCTTGGGGACCCTCTGGCAACCTAGCCAACCTGGGCCACCATGAGTGACATTGTAGTGACAGTTCTTGCCTGTCCGCTGCATACTCACCCCAACGCATCCACGTGCGACCACTTCCTTTTCAGGAGTTGCTAGCATCTGATCAGCCTATTATTCAAGGCTTACGTGTGTGGTGTGGTTTATTTACAGGGATTCCCAGGTGGCTCAGCAGTAAAGAACCTGCCTGCTAATGCAGGAAATGCAGTTCAGTCCTTGAGTTGGGAAGATCCCCTGAAGGAGAAAATGGCAACACACTTCAGTATTCTTGCCTGAGAAATCTCATGGACAGAAGAGCCTGGAGGGCTACAGTCTATGGGGTCACAAAGATCTGGGCACAACCAAGCATGCACACACATGGGTTTTTTAAGGGAAGTCATTCCCATAAAAGCGGGAGCAGTCAGGGAGTAGAGAACTTGTTTCAGGATTTAAAGTCATCATCTGGGAAAAAAAAACCAAAAAACTCACAACCTAAAAGTTGAGAATAATGTTTTATTCACATACTTGGACTAGCTGAGGACTTAAGTCCTAGAAGCAACCCTTTGGATAGCTCCGAGGGACTGCTCAAAAGAGGTAAGGGAAAAGCCAGGATACACAGGCGCTTTTTGCAACAAAAACCAGATAGTTGGAACATCAAAAATTACCTTTAATGAGAGAAAACCAAACATCTCAAGTTAATGAATTTAGCCCTTTTCTGTATACAGGAAAGATATGAGTCGGCTTGTTGAGATCATTCCTTTGATATTCATCTCAATTATCTAAGGTCGGTATCCTATTTTTCTCCACCTTGAATCCCCTTAGAGTACACAGTCCGGGGTGGCTGCAGTGGCTGATGGGCTTGATGGCCGCAACATCCTTTGTTTACTGGCAGGCAATGTTCACTTACAAAAGTCTCCATAGTATTTGATGGGACAGAAAAGAGGGAAATGGGCATTTCAGGAAGCCACTTTTTAAAGCATTTTATTTAATGCTTATTATTGTTCTTTAGTCGCTCAGTTGTGCCCAACTCTTTGTGACCCCATAGACTGTAGTAGTCTATCAGGCTCCTCTGTCCATGGGATTTCCCAGGCAAGAATATTGGAGTGGGTTGCCATTTCCTTCTCCAGAGGATCTTCCCGACCCAGGGACCTCATTCATCTCCAGCACTGCCGGTGGTCTCTTGCATTGCAGGGGTAAAATGCCAGTCATTAGCAAAGCACTCTACCCACATTATCTCATTTAATCTTCACAACAACCTTACAAGGTAGGCATGAAATGCTCTAGGTTTATGGATGAGGCTGAGGAAGGGGGCAGTGAAATACTTCTTTCAGTATCATCAGATGGTTAACCCAACAGTTGTCTCCCTGGGCCCTTATTCTAAACCCCTGCGCTATGCTGCTTCCCATGGTGAAGCAGGAGACACAGTGGTGTCCTGAAAAGAAACGGAGAGTGGAGATTGACTGGCAGAGAGGGTGTGATTGACATACGTTTTCTGTGGTCAGGCATGGGTTAGGTGTTCAGTACTGTCTTGGTCATCAGCTAATCTAATATTGAGCCATTATATTAATGCTGTAGAAAATTCTGCATTCACAATGTAAATGGCAACCTCCAAATTCAGGTTCCTATAATGTAGGATCAATTCATCGGGAGGCTAATGAAATGATCTGGATGAATCTGTTCACCATCACTTCTACTAGATCCAAGTTTCTATTATTATAGGTGACGTGGTTTCATTCTTACTATTTGTCCATGCCCTTTGTTAATTTGTGTGTTCCCCAAGGATGGGGATTGTTAGTGTCTCACTCAGTAAATCCATCAGTAATTGAAGGAACTCTCTCCAATTCCCTTGGTCTTCTCTGTTGGCTTTCTAGTTGAATTCATGAAATTAGATTATTTAGTGATAACCATTTCACAATATATACATATTGTACACCCTCAACTTACACAATTATATCTCAATAAGGTTGCAGAAAAGGAAACTTTTATCTTCAGCCATATGATTCTGAGTAGAGTTACAAAGAAATCGGATTCAAAGCCTCCATTGCCTCATTCTAAAATGGTTGAACCCTTTTAAGAATCTAAAACAGCAATTTAAATTAGTATTCTGGGACCCAAATAAAACCTCTGAAATGACATTTCTTTTAACCAATAGGTCCAGAAACTTTTATTCATTGTGCATATTGGAGGGGAACTTCATCTACTGAAATGTCTCAAGACTTCTTGTAAAGTTTGCTTTCAACCACATTCTTAAGGTCTTGTGATTTCTAAATTTGCACAGAGAGGCACTAAGGCATGATTTCAAGATCAATGATGAAAAACTCAGGAACCTAAGATAGACAAACTTGACTTCCAGAGTCAGCTTTTCCACTGATTATGTGACCTTGGGTGAACTGGCTAGCCTTTCAAAGCCTGAGTTTCATCACTGTACAGGAGAAGAAAAAATAGAACCCATCACAGATAATTGTTGTGAAATTTAATTGAGTAAATATATCCAAAGGATTCCCTGGCACTAGGCAGTGTTCCATAAATGTGAAATTAGAAGGTGAAGTAAATTAGTGGTACTGCCTCAGCTATTTTTGTTCAGAGGCTATTTTTGTCTCCTAGGAAGGAGCAGGTGGTAAAGAGGCTGGGTGGGTGGAGGAAGTGTTGTGGCCTGTTTGTTGTGGGACAACGGCATGGAAAACCACTTGAACAGGTTTCATGAGTCAGTGGGGGAAATGCACAGGTGTTGTTATGCCTAAAGAAATCCACTGCCTGCCCCCACCCCCACTCCTAATCTTGGAGAAAGGGAGATGCCTCACATTTTTTCTGAAAGGTAGTTCTTCTTGTTTCTTAGTATAGAAACCTGTTCTATGAGTCATCACACATCTTTCCCAAAGGCCACCCAAGGTGGCCCACCCTCAGCCAAAAGCTTCTCTTCTTTTCCTTGGATGTTGTTTCTTGTATGCAAGTCAACACCTGAAAGTACTCTAATGATTAGAAAAATTGATATGAGTACCTCTCAGTATACTCCCCATGCCTAAGAGGTCACCCTGAAAAGATGTTGCCCTTGAAGACCCCTTGGGATCTTGGGTCACAGCGAACAACAGAGTAACGATGCTTGTTGCATGTACATGAAGAGTTCAGAGTTTGACTAGTCAGAGTTGTTGGGGGTAGTTGAACTTAGTATCGGGCTCTTCAAGGGATGTGTCCTGGCATATACTGAGGTTGTAGGTATCATCTGTGGGATCAGGGTGACCCAGCTGAAGTGCCTGAAACTCTCTCATCAACAAAGGATAGCAGGATTTTGATCTATTGATTGCTTCTGTGCAATGCCTGTAACTCAGTGATTTGATCAATTTCCGATAGGTTAAATAGAAAAGTTTCAACAGAAGAGTATACTTTCATGATTTTTAAAGAACGCAGTAGAAATTATGTGAGCCTTAGAGAGTAGCAAGAAAAATCCAGAATCACAGGCTCTAGGTTGGACAGTTCATTTTATGTGTCAAGTCAAAAGAGCCCCCAGATATTTCGTCAAATATCATCCTGGGTGTGTTGGTGAAGGTGCTTTGGGATGGGATTAACTTTTGAATTGGTAGAATAGACAAGGCAGATTGCCCTCCCTAATATAATATGTGGTCAACTGAAGATCTAAATAGAATAAAAGGCTAACCCTCCTGTGAACAGAGGGAATCAATCCTGCCTGACTGAGATGGGACATTGGTCTTTTCCAGCCTTCAGGCTTGGACTGAAACATCTGCTTTTCTGGGATCCTGAGCCTGCTGGCTTTCAGATCTTTCAGATGGGGACTTGCTTACACCGTTGGGTGTTCTGATTCTTTGACCTTTGGATTCAGTCTGGAGCTACATGTTGGTTCTCTTGGGTTTCTGGCTTGCCAACAGTCTGTCCTGGACTTCTCAGCCTCCATAATCACATGTGGTGAGCTAAATCCTTATAATAAATTTCTTTCTACCTATATAGATGTATTGTTGTTGTCGTTCAGTTGCTAAGTCATGTCCAACTCTCTGTGACCCCATGGTTTATAGCCTGCCAGGATCCTCTGTTTCCATGGGGTTTTTTCCCGACTAGAATACTGGAGTGGGTTGTCATTTCCTTCTCCAGGGGATCTTCCTGGACCAGGAATTGAACCTGAATCTCCTGCACTGGCAGGTGGACGCTTTACCACTTAGTCATCAGGAAAGTCCCGTATTGATATATAGGTATAACCTATTGGTCCTGTTTCTGTGGGGAACTCTATTACACTTGGTAAAGTAAACATGTTTTTGTTTGGCTGTTTTAGTATGTTCAGACATTCAATGGGCCACTTAAATTTCCCACATTTAAGTATCTGCACTCCAAACCCTGGCCTGCTGCCTAACAGTGAGCTGCTTTATAAAGATAAAATTAGATCTCCTCCTAAAAGCTTCTAAATTTATGTGGATTTTTTTGGCTGTGCTGGGTCTTCCTTGCTGTGTGCGGGCTTTCTCAAGTTACCGTGAGTAGGCATTATTGTTTAGCTGAGGTGCAAGAGTTTCTCTTTGCGGTGGCTTCCCTTGTTGCTGAGTATGGGCTCTAGGCATGTGGGCTCAGTAGTTGTGGCTCACTGGGCTTAGCTGCCCCCAGGTAGGTGAGATCTTCCCAGACTAGGGATTGAATCTGTGTCCTCTGCATTGGCAGGTGGATTCTCAACCACTAGACCACCAGGGAAGTCCTCAAGTGGATTTTCTTTTAAGTTTTTGTTACAAAGTTTTACATATGACAAATTAAAAATTAGGTCTCCAACTTGCAAAGTGTAAGCATGAGAATATGTCTGATCAAATATATGAATAAATATGTTGAATATATGAAAGAAGCTCTAAGTTTGAGAATACTCTGTATAAGAAAGTGCTTTGAGGTCTAAAAATTAACGTTACGGCAAATTAAAGGGTCTCTTTTAAGAGGGATTAGAATAACTTTCATGAGATAACGTCAACCACATGCCAAAGACAAAATAAGTTCAGCAAAGGGTGAACGATTTAATGTATGATAATACCATGATAGTTTTTATTGAAAAGCCCAAAACAGGAAAGCCAAACATTAGAGCCCCAGTCCGTAAGACAAACTGGCTGTCCCACCACGTGGAAGTGAGAGAGGATCTGCGAGTGTGGCGTAGCTTCAGGTGTTGATTAAGTTTTTATGATACTAAGGTTATTCTTCTGCCTGTTGCTTTTGTTGAATGTAAGCAGGTAAGAGGCATTGGAAATGTTCATTGTGATGCCTAATATTGTTCTTAATTTTTTTTAATGAATTAGTGCTGTTTCCCATGCAAAACTGTCAACTCCTTTCTTACATCTTGGGACCCAGTTTACTTCTAATTGTGTCTCTGTGTTACTTCTAATTGTATTTAGGTATTAGTACTTAGGGCTGAGTTCCATGTATAGAGGGTCTTGGTATATACTTTTTGAACAAAATGGAAGCTATCACCTACTCAAACAGTCGTTGAAACACTATAACCCAAAGTAGGCAAAGAATGGTGAAGTTCATCAGGATGAGTACAGATTAAAACCAAGGAAGGCAACACCTTGTATTTGCCTTGTATTTTAAAAACAAACAAACAAAAAAAGGCATTTTTTTTGTGGCCACATTGCACAGCTTACAGGATCTCAGGTTCCCAACCAGGGATTGAACCAGTACCCCCTGCAGTGGAAACACAGAGTTCTAACCACTAGACAACCAGGGAATTCCCAATACCTTATACCTTCTACCTTGTACAGCATTGTTCTTGCATAGAACACAACTTCCTTATTATAGCTTACACACCCAGATATCATGCTAAGAACATTACACGTCTTCTGAGTAGTATTCCATTGTATGGCTAAGTCTGAATTTGTTTGTCCTTTTTGCTTGTTGATGGAAATTTGGATTATTGCAAGATTTGGGCTATCATAAGTAAAGCTGCTATGAGCATTGCATAGAGCTCTTTGTGTGGATAGATTATTTTCATTTTCCTTGAGTAAGTATCCAGAAGTATATTATGAGGCTATAGCAAACAATTCCAAGTTGGTTTTTGAGTAGATACTGATGAATGCAGACTGTGAAGTCCATTAAAGGGCACGAAGAAATGAGGGACTTTCATATTTAATATAGGTGGTGTGTCAAATCAATGAGGAAAAATGGATTTTTCAATCAACAGTGTTGGAACAAATGAGTAGATAACTGAAAAAAAAACATGCTTTAATTGCTTGGCTGATTTAGATTATGTTTTGTAAGAAAAAGATGGCTGTTCTCAAGGAGAAATGAAAAGAAAAAAAGAAGTCCTCAAACTCCAGGATCTGGTCAGACAGAAGCTATAACTAATTCTTATTTCTAACTAGAAAAAATTAAAACTGAGATGTCTTTTGAGTGATTAAGACCAATTACAACTAAGCCTCATGACAAGGAGCAAGTCAAGAGTATGATGATCAAATCTTTTGCTTAAATATCTGGAATAATTAAAGAGGGTCTAGGTAAATCCTTGCAGTTGGACAAAATTGCTCCAGAATTATAGACCAAAGGTACAGTTCTCCCATCAAAGCCTGATACCCTCAAGGTAGCTGCTGGGAAAAGAACTGGGGCGTAATGACTGGCACATTGAGCTAATTGGAATAAAATAGATTAAAAGCCAATTATGTTTTTGAGTTACACTGTCTAGAGAGCCAAAAGCTGTGTTAAAAGGGATTCTAACTTCTTAACCTAAGACCACGAGCTTATTCAGCATGCTATTATTTGTCAGACAAGTTCTCACAACTGTTTCATGACATTACCTGGATTGCCTTTAATTCAGTCTCCTGGAACAGTTTCTTTGCTGCACATTAGCCAGACCAGAAGCAAATGCCATTAATTTTTCAGATTTCTCTTATGGGTAGCTCTTGTTCCACTCTTGAACTAATTTGTTTACTAGCCAGTGGAGTCACATGGAGGTAACAATTTCAGAATTTCAGTTGCTTAAAACAAAAGAGGTTTATATTACGCAGACATTTTAAATAAAAACAATCCTCACACCTACTGGTGGACTTTTATATTGCTTCCAATTGTCACATATCACAAATAATTCTGCACTGGACATATTTATATAGATATCATTTTGCACATAAGCAAGTATACCTGTAGTTTTTATATCTAGAAAATGGAATTGCTAGGTTAAAGAAAAATGCATTTTAAAATTTGGCAGAGACTTACTGATTTATACTCCCACTAGCTAGATAGGAGACTGCTTATTTCCTCCTACCGGCAACAGTATTATCAACCCTCTTGATCTTTGCCCTACCTGAGGTGGGAAACATAATATTTCATTAATGTTTTGTTTTTCACTTTTCAGGTTACATTAGATTTTTCCTTGCTTTTCATATGTTTATGTGAAAAAATAAAATAATAGAATTTTATTTTTTTTCACATCATTTTGTCCACTTCTCTCTCTGATTGTGGTAAAAATGATTAAAGAAGAAAATTCAGTTGATACAAACAAGCTTTATTTAACACTTCATGAAGCAGAAAGTCTTCACTCAAAGAAGTGCAAAATGGGGCAGAAGGCAGGAAGCTTTACTGGGTAAAGAACAAGGAATAAGGAAGAGCAAAGAGAAAATATCTGATTGACCCAGGGTGCAGAGTCTGCTTGCTTGGGGTGAGAAAGAACAAGGAAATGAGTATAGAGCCCAGAGTTGGCTTGATGTTTGGCTGACTGGATAGAATGCATTTCAGGTCAAGTGGAGCATTTACAAGGTCACAAAATTTACCCAGGTTGGAGTTTGCTAATTAGCGACATCTCAGGCAACAGTGGGCCGTCTTGGACCCCAAAAGTAATTCAATAGATAGAACTTAGAGGTTTATAACTGTTTACACATTCAAGAAAAGAGCCACTTAAGATATACATTGAAGTATTTCCCCAGATTTATTTATTTATTTATTTCACTTCTTAAGACTCAGCTTTATTTATTTACATTTATGTTTGGCTGCCCTGCGTCTTTGCTGTTGCATGCGGGCTTTCTCTAGTTGTGGTGGACAGGCTCCTTATCACAGTGCTTCTCTTGTTGCGGAGCGCAAGCGCTAGTGTGTACAAGCTTCAGTAGTTGTGACATACTGGCTTAGTCGCTGCTCAGCATGTGGGGTCTTCCCAGATCAGGTATTGAACCGGTGGCCCCCTGCACTGCAAGATGGATTCTTAACCACTAGACCACCAGGGAAGCCCAATTATTTATATTTAGATGCTACTCTTTGTATTTTTTTGCCCTGAAGCATCCTCCCCCCCCCCCCCCCCACCCCCACGCACATCTTTTTTATATAGTTGAATACCAATTGTTCCTTTGGGTCATGTCTGGGTTAGGGTTTTACTTTGGAAAGATTTTGTCATTAAATCAACAAATTAAGGGATACAAGCGCAACATCTCCCTTTTTTCTTCTAGTATCTTTATAGTTTCATATTTTGCTTTGACATATTTAACTCAGATGAAATGAATTCCAGTGTAAGTTGCGAGGGTGGGAGAATAAGTATTTATACACTGTTTAACTGGTGAGAGTGTGTGCTTTTGTAGATGATGATCTGTGGGCTGTGAAACACAAGTTGTAGGAGACTAATTTTCCAACGAATATATTTTTCTAAGTTTGAGTTTTTCACCCTGTTCACATGAAACCTACCAAAAATTCACTGAAACAGTACATTCTTGGCGGTGATGAAAGAAAGCTACAAGGATATAGGCAGCCTGGACTCAGCTCCAATTAAATGTCATCAAGGTAGGAATAGGGAAACAGTATTGTCAGACATGCCCATTTCAAAAAATACCCAAATTCAAAAACTTGAATTTGCATGTGAAATCCCCTGAGGTTTAAATGTTAGCAACTAAATCGATGGTTTTAAAGACATTGCCTGGGTCAAGGAAAACACATCTGTGAGCCAGATGGGGCCCTGTGAGTGCCAGTCTGAGACCTGTGGTTTAGACTTCCTTTCCCCTAATCCTTAAAGATGCAAGAGCCTCTTCTAGGGGTTGCCGTAGTGTGGGTAGCCCTTATCCAGTGAATTTTAATTGATCGTTGGTGGCCTAGTTTTTCTAATAGGCTCCAGCCTTTCTATTAAGTGATAAAGTTACAAATAGAAGTAGTCACAGATTCTGAGGTCCCCAGAACCTAGCACAGCATCCTTCACCTAGTAGACATTTAGTATGAATGTTTGTTGAATTTGTTGAATGAGTTTAAGTAGATGAATGAGTGAACTCTACTGCAAGTAGAGTACCTGCCAAACATCTGGACAAAATAGCTCAGATTCTCAGAGATTAGACCACGCCCTCTCCTCCCCTCACCTCCCCTGGGCACTCAGGGCAACCTGAGCATCCATACCCGATTTTGTTAAGAGATGGCTTCTTGCACGTTGAGTCTTGGCCGCTAGATGTCTCCCTATGCTTAAAGGACATTCTGAAGCCTTGGGGTCAACTTGTGTGCTCAGTAGCTCTGTCGTGTCCGACTCTTTGCGACCCCATAGACTGTAGCCAGCCAGGCATCTCTGTTGTGGGATTTCCCAGGCAAGACTACTCCAGTGGGTTTACATCTCCTACTTTAGGGGACCGTCCCGACCCAGGGATTGAACCTGTGTCTCCTGCTTCATAGGCAGATGGATTTTTTTCACTCCCAGGGCCCGGGTTCGATCTCTAGTTAGGGAACTAAGATCCAGCAAGCTGTGTGGCCAGCGGGAAGAATAATAAAATAAAATAAGAAAGTACTCCCACCATAGTGGATCCTGCAGACATTCACGAGGCTCATGAAAGACGCAAAAGTGAAATTCTTTACACTGAGCCACCTGGGAAGGCCTGGAGACAACCTGTGGTTTGGTAAAAAGAAGCAATTTTTAAGTAAAACAGAATGCCTTAATCTCAGGTCACAGCTTCTATAGATATTTGTTCTCTTGAGGAAGCCGAAGACAGCCTCAATGTCAAAGAAAAAGTGCCCAGGGACAGAATCAGATTTATTTTGATTTCATCCTCAGAACTTTTCATCTTCAGAAATGCACCCTTGGGGCAATGAAACGAAAGTCTGTTGGATTTTTAGCCTCTAATCTAACAGATTCACAACTGTTCTCTCTTTCTGTGGTGTTACTTTACTTTGCTGCCTCAGCAGGTATAGAAATACATCTTGCTGTTAAGTGTTTGGACTCTGGAACCTGTGTAGTAAAAGCAGAATTCAACTTGGAAAATGTATTAGGGCTTCCCAGGTGGAGCTAATGGTAAAGAACCCACCTGCCAGTGCAGGAGACATAAGAGATGGGGTTTGACCCCTGGGTCAGGAAGATCCCCTGGAGGAGGGCATGGCAACCCACACCAGTATTCTTGCCTGGAGAACCCCATGGAGGAAGGAGCCTGGTGCCTATTGACCACTGGGTCACAAAGAGAGATGACTGGAGTGACTTAGCATACATGCTTGTATTAGTAGGAACTTCTTGGCTGAGCCTGCCAGGCGCTTGTGTGAATTTCTGAGCATCACCTGAACACAAAGGATACGCTTTCGTGCCTGTGGTTGCGTCTATCATGAGCCTCATGAGTGTCTGCAGGGTCCACTATGGTGGGAGTACTTTCTTATTTTATTTTATTATTCTTCCCACTGGCCGCACAGCTTGCTGGATCTTAGTTCCCTAACTAGAGATTGAACCCGGGCCCTGGGAGTGAAAGCCCCAAGTCCTGACCACTGGCCTCTCAGGGAATTCTTTTTTTTTTTTTGGTGCTGCATAATTCTCACTTTAGGGGGTAAAAAGCTCAATACTTTTATAGTCCATGGCTCTCTCCTCTCAGTGTTGTCTCTGACATTCAAACATAGTACATCCTGAACTGATTAAGGGAACTGGTTAGAAGATTGCCTGACTGTTGAATTTACCCAGGGCCTTGAATTTAATGACTCTTGAAGCTGCTTGAATAAAATGAAACTGTGGATTCTATGGGGTTTTAGTGGCTCTCCAACTGATCATGAAAAGTTCAGATGGTAAGAACGTTGTGTCTCGTTAGTACCTGAGACAACCTTGCCTGTACCTTTCCTTTGGTTCTTTTGCAAGCATTGGGCACTTCTCTATGTATTTCTTGTATGTCTTTAAGAAGCAATAGAGGTTCAGAAAATAGACTCTGAAGTCAGATTGTGTTCCTCTCGTAGCCCATCATTTCCTTAACTTCTCTGTGCCTCTGTGTCCTCATCTGTAAAATGGGGATGTTAGTGGTTACTGCCTCACAGAGTGCTGAGGATGTAAAAGCACATGGACATGACTCAGAACGGTCCTTGGAACATGATTAGTGCTCAGTAAAAACAGCTGATTCTCAGTGCTTGACAGTTCATCTAATTATCTCCTTTGCTGTCTAGGTCAACTTCCAGGTTTTTGATTGTTAACACTTTTTATGTGATTGGGAGAAGTTCCTACAGTTTTTCGAACTCCTGCCTTGTTTACTTCAATGTCTTTTTTTTAAAAAAAAATATTTATTTATTTGGCTGTGACCAGTCTTAGTTGCAGCACGTGTGATCTTCACTGAGTCACTGAAGATCTTTCCATGCTCTCTAGTTGTGGCATGCGGGCTCAGTAGCTGTGACTCTCAGGCTTGGTTGCTTCAACGCAAGTGGAATCTTCCTAACCAAGGAAGGAACCCTGGTCCCTTGCACTGCAAGGCAGATTCTTATCTATCAGACCACCAGCGAAGTTCAAATGTCCTTTATATTAATGATCAATAGCAATAAAATTATTTTGCAATAACACCATCCTCCACAACAGTTTCTCATAGGTCACACTGATCAAGTTTTGTCCTCAGTCTAATAAGTCCCCACCTGCCTCTCTTTAAGTCCTAGTTCTGAGTGGTAAGAGACTATATCCATTTTGATTGTTTTACCATATTTGTAAGAATTACATATTACTCACTGTAATTTACATTTTATAATCAATTCTTCCTTTCTTTACTTCTCCTCTCAGTTTTTTTTTTTGTATAATTATACCTGAATCTTTTTTTTAAAATTGCATTTAACCCTTTCACAATTATGGAATAAAGCCCCCAGAAACAGTTCAGGACCTCTCCCTCCCTTGAATCACCATATCAGGTAAGGTGTCCCTTTGTGTTTGCTGCTCCTGGATCAGAGCTTCTCAGAAACCAAGCTCAAAGGATATCCAGCACATCAGATGGATGGACACTCCTTGGCATGGGTTCATGTCCTTCATAGGTCCACTTGCTGATTCAATTAAGATACTGTCTCAGACTCACAACTGCCTCTCCAGGAAGGTTTGTTGAGATCAGAAGAATTAGATAACTAGTTCTGATAACACGATTCTGTTTGCCATTTCCTTTCTTCCAGACCTCAGATTTATCGCTGTTTATTCCTGTAACTCTGCTCTTTTGCTGGAAATGAAGCCATCAGACTGTTCAGGAAACCAACTCAAACAGATGGAGTTAGAAGGTCTGATGCTCTTCCTCAGCCCCCCATCTACCTTCTTGCTCTTCTTCAGCATTCACAGGATGCTGGAGTGAGCCTCGCCAAGGAAGCTCTGTGGTCAAGACCACCAGAGAAAAAAAAAATGTAGAGTTGACCAGATGGACCAACATGCATTTGTTTAGCTGCCTTTGTACCATCAGGTGAGCAACAGTGTTTCTGCTTCATGGGTTAGTGTGTGAGATTTGGGGGCAGAAGAAGCATTGCAGTGTTTCCATGACTCTGCCTTTGCAGAAGGTGGCTCTTCTTGGGTTCATAACAAAGACGTGTCATACATGTCACCCCAAAGCTCACACTCTGCTTCTTCCATTTTCTTTTTGTTCTCTGCCATGACAGAGGCACCCCATCCCCTAACCAGGAAATATTGAACAATTCAGCATCGCGTGTGTTAACAGATTATTAGGAGGAAACTACAAAGGGTGATGGAATGGTTTGGAGGTGAGTCATTGTAGTTAGAAGCACACCCTCTTTGTGACATGCCTGAGTACTCAGTTGCTCAGTCACATCTGACTCTTTGCGACCCCATGGACTGTAGCCCACCAGACTCCTCTGTTCATGGGCTTTTCCAAGCAAGAATACTGGAGTGGGTTGCCCTTTCCTCCTCCAGAGGATCTTCCTGACTCAGGGATCAAATTTGAATCTTCTGGAGCACCTGCATTGGCTGGTGGATTCTTTGTTATACAACCTAAATATTGGGCCTACTATGATCGCCTTCTATCAAATACGGAATTAGGTATTAAACACATTCATTTATTTGGATTCAGAGTTTCACCAGAATCAATGTACTTATGAAACTATTGATGTTTTACTGGATGCTTAATTTTCTTGTAACAGTAAGTCCCCTATATATTGAAGCTTCAACTTGGAGATTTTCAAAGATGCATCGAAATGTAGGTTCCATCAACATCAGGTGTGAGTGAAATTGCAGCTTGCCCTCTGTTTCCTATTGCCAACGATCCTTCAGCTCTACCATCTACCACCTCCTCTTCCTCCTCCAGTCAGTAATTCTTCTTGCCTGTTCACTTGATGCCAGCCCCTGTATGCCAGCTGTTGTACCGTACTACTGTATTTTCCAAGATACAATACTATAAGATTAAAAAGGTTTTCTTAATTTTGTGTTTGTTTTTTATGCATTATTTGTGTGAAAAGTATTATGAACTTATTACAGCACAGTACTGTAGAGTCAGCTGTGTTAGTTGGGGATCTAGGCTAACTTTGTTGGACTTACAAATGCATGCTTGGAACGGAACTCATTCGTATATAGGAGACTGTATGCTGTATGTATGCTGTATGCTGTATCTGCTAAATGGAACCATTTCTTTGGTCTAAGAAACAGTAGGGGTCTCTTTGGTTGTGAGGGCTATACACCAGTGCCTAAGAAGTTGCTGGGCTTCATGGCACAAAGAGCTGGAGGTGAATAACAGCTGTCATCTGAGCCACCAGCCCTCACCATGCCTAGTTCCATGCTCATGGATCAGTTTTGCTCTGCTCACACTTCCACTGTTTCCTTACCTCTCCCCCTCACCCTCCACCCAATTCTATTGCTTCTTTCTCCCTAAGTAATTAGTAAATATTAGCCTCATTTTATAAACACTGAGATGTCAGTAACATAAGTGCTCCAATAAGCTCTTGCATTTTAATACAGACAAAAGGAAAAGGCAACACTGAACTGAAAAGATGGCATCTGATCTTTGAACAGTAGACATTGGATCAACCAAGGGAGTGCATATAGGTCTAGAAGACCTTGACTCTTCGTATTCAATGACTATTTGGTCTCCATTTACCATTGGTGCATCTCCCAAACAGGCAAAATCCTGCTAAAAAGGCACATGAAGAGAAGGGAATTAACTTGACTGAATTACAACATCAGCTCTATTCCACCCAGGATAGTGGGTGACACAGGAGGGATGGTTGATGCCCTTGAAAAACTGGGGGTTGTCAGAATGGCTTCATTCTCTTGTCAACCCTTCCGCTGGACCAGATCTAGGCCCAGTTATGAGGAATGAGGATGTGGACCTGGTGTTGGAAACAAGAAGATCACATTGAGGTTAGGTCTGCTTGGCACTGAAGGTCAGTCTTCAACTTGAAATTATGGACCTTGATATTTGGGGGAATATTGTTCTCTCTAAAAATAGATATTTCTATTAGGTTTTAGTGCTCCAAAGACCTTTCTGTTCTTCCTGAGAAAGTTTATGTTTCCTCTCTTTTGATAATAAGAGCAGTCTACCAGACTAGCTTCCTCTTTTCCTTGCTAGGAAGCTCTGTTCATAGAGTTAAGCTTTCAATTTACAAAACACGGCAACTACCTAATAGGTTTTTAGTTACATTCTTTCTCTTAGTTGATGCTCTGCTTTTATAGTTTCTGTTTTTAGTACTCTATATACATACATATATATATATATATAGTTTGTGTATAGAACTATTATAGTTTAAATTTCTTTATGTCTACCCTAATGTAATTTTATTATAAGTGTTAGTATTGTAAGCTGCCTCAAATCATTTTTAAATTACAGAGTGACTTAGAGTCAGCTACTTCAAATTATTGGTAATTGTGGAGTGTTAGTTTTCAACTTGGATGGGAGAAAGAAGAAAGAAACTTATCAAAGAAGTTAACAAGATTTAGCATGAGGTTCTCTAAGGACAAATGACATACTAACAACATTTGCCCCGTGTGTACATGCCAGGGCTCTCCTTTGCCCACCTTCATCCTGTAGTATTCCAAACAGAAGTCTGGGGTGTCTTCATCTGGGAAAACAGCAGGCCAATTATTCAGTGTTGTGCAAGAAAATCAGAAAAGGAGAAATGATATCTGTCTCTCCCCATATCCCACCGGTATGACCCACCTCTCCCCACCTGAAATTTACACATGGAGGGCTGCATTCCTTCCACTTTGTGAGGTATGACTCTGGGTGTCCAGAGGCTGGTTGTGGAAGCTGGACAGAGTGACACTGTGAAACACACAAATCGAGGACAGAAGCATCCTGCATTCCCCTAGAGCCTTTTCCTCCCATTTCCCCTCCGTGATTTCTGTCTGCTGGGAGAATTGTTAGGAACTCTTAGTTCCTTCTTCTTAGCAGGCCTGATAGGAACTCTAACAGGGAGGGAGAGTCAACAGAAAGGTATTTTTCTCTTCCTTCTTGAAGAGGGTGTGTTCCGGGCTTGTCTGCCTACAGGGTAGCAACATGCTACAGGAGTTACTGCTAAATCAGTGGCCTGTACACCTGCCAGCGAGCTGCTGTGGCTCAGATATTACGACTGTCTTTCCAAACAGAACAAGAAGTGATTGAGCCACGATTACTCCGGAGGAAGGGCTCCCTGGGGCTGTGATGTGAACAGTGGAATCACAGGTAAGCCCCAACGCTGTGATTTGATTCCTTAGAACATGTCTTAGCATCATCCTTATCACCTGTTAATCTGAGATAAGTTTTCAATAATTGAAACTCATATTTCAATATCCCATTTCCTGAAGAAGGGTAACTAAAAGAATGGAGAGTGGAGAAAACAATGAACAGATATAATCTAGTTCAGTTTCCTGGTAACTATATAAATTGAGATGTTATATGAGTCTCAGGCTCAAGGTTGTTGATTCAAAGCATAACCTTCTCTCTATCGATTTCAATAGAGTATCCCTTCTTCTTTGGGGTGGGGTGGGGGTGCCTGGGAGGTGGATTGACTGAAATAAAGAAGGCTCCACCAGGATAATTGTACAAACATCAATCTCATGGAGTCCACAAATTAGCAATATATTAGTCTTGTTGTTGTTGTTGTTGTTTAGTTGCTAAGTTGTGTCCAACTCTTTGCCACCCTGTGCACTGTAGCCAGCCAGTCTCCTCTGTCCATGGGATTTCCCAGGCAAGAATACCGAAGTGGGTTGCCATTTCCTTCTCCCTTGGACCCTCCTGACCCAGGAATTGAACCTGCATTTCCTGCATTGGCAGTGGATTCTTTACCACTGAGCCATCTAAGAAGATCAAGTTTATTTTCACTTTAGGATGAATTAGTTTAAGATTTGACCTAATTGGTATATTTCCAGGAAGTATTTCCCAATTTAATTTCTTCTCTGGGCTCTGAAAAATCCACAAACTGACTTTTTAAATCACTTCCTCATCTCTCTCCCCCAAATAAGTACAAAGTGACACATTATATTTTCTGACAGGCCTTGAAACGTAGTCATTTCTCTTTTCCTTTTTCTCCTTTTTCATGAAGAATCCATGTATGAAAGCCTGATATTCGATGTAATTCATCCATATCAGAGACTAAATGATGGGAAGTTACCAAAGGAGGTATGGAAGGAAGGTCAGGCAGGAGAGGTGCAGGGAAATGATGACTTTGGCATTTCCATGGACAAATCCATTAAATCAAACCTGATAATAACAGGTTTTATGAATCTCCTTTACTCTGGAGATTACAAAGTCAAGGGAAGTAACAAAAACAGATTAAAATACATTCTGTAATTTATCAGAGTATTAACACAAACCTTTTGTTATGTTTTGAATAAAACAACTGCTAATTATCCAACCGTAACCCCAATTTAAAGAATTGTACGTTATACGACAACATAGAGTACTTTATTCAACCATCGGTGGTTTAATCATTAAGTCATGTCTGACTCTTGTGACCTCATGGACTTGTAGCCTGCCAGGCTCCTTTTTCCATGGGATCCTCCAGGCAAGAATACTGGAGTGGGTTGCCGTTACCAATTGGCATAATCTTGAGCAAATAATTTAGCTTTTCTTGTTCTAGTTATTTCATGTGCAAAATAGTAGCCATGAGTATAAAGTGTTAAAACTGGAGC
Organism: Antilocapra americana; assembly: GCA_007570785.1. Taxonomy (NCBI): domain Eukaryota; kingdom Metazoa; phylum Chordata; class Mammalia; order Artiodactyla; family Antilocapridae; genus Antilocapra; species Antilocapra americana. The sequence goes on from ML661332.1 coordinate 4,891,458, forward strand.
ATAAACATGTTGAGTTGAAGAGATCTGACTTGAAAACACTCCTATTTAATGCATGACCACAAGCTGATGTAAACTGTTGCTGATGTGCCTCATAGGTACATATATCTTGCTTCTCTAAAAAGACAGTGTATTCCTTTACTCTTTTTTAACAGGGACAGGGTTCTCATGAAGGGTTTATGTCTTGTTGTGCTGAGGGTGAGGGGACTCGATACTTTGGTATCCATGTGCCCTCTGATGTCATTCATTCTGCAATTAAAGAGACAGAAATATCCTCTTAGGAAAAGTAAATGAACACATTCATTCAAACTAGGGTGTCAGTGACATTTTTGAGCACTTTCAGTTCAGTTCAGTTCAGCCGCTCAATTGTGTCCTACTCTTTGCGACTCCATGGAGTGCAGCACGCCAGGCCTCCTTGTCCATTACTAACTCCCAGGGTTTACTCAAACTCATGTCCATGAAGTCGGTGATGCCATCCAGCCATCTCATCCTCTGTCATCCCCTTCTCCTCCCACCTTCAGTCTTTCCCAGCCTTAGGGTCTTTTCCAGTGAGTCAGTTCTTCACATCAGATGGCCAAAGTATTAGAGTTTCAGCTTCAACATCAGTCCTTACAATGAATATTCTCCTTTAGCATGGACTGGTTGGATCTCCTTGCAGTCCAAGGGACTCTCAAGAATCTTCTCCAACATCACAGTTTAAAAGTATCAAAATTCTTCAGTGTTCAGCTTTCTTTATAGTTCAACTCTCACGTGCATACATGACTCATGGAAAAACCATAGCCTTGACTAGATGGACCTTCGTTGCCAAAGTAACGTCTCTGTTTTTTAATATGCTGTCTAGGTTGGTCATAGCTTTTCTTTCAAGGAGCAAGCATCTTTTAATTTCATGGCTGCAGTCACCATCTACAGTGATTTTGGAGCCCCCCCCCCCAAAAATAAAGTCTGCCACTGTTTACACTGTTTCCCCATCTATTTGCCATGAAGTGATGGGATCGGATGCCATGACCTTAGTTTTCTGAATGTTGAACTTTAAGCCAACTTTTTCACTCTCCTCTTTCACTTTCAACAAAAGGCTCTTTAGTTCTTCTTTGCTTTCTGCCATAAGGGTGGTGTCATTTGCATATCTGAGGTTATTGATATTTCTCCCAGCAATCTTGATTCCAGTTTTTTCTTCATCCAGCCCAGCGTTTCTCACGATGTACTCTGCATATAAGTTAAATAAGCATATAAGTTAATAAGTTAAATAAGGTGACAATATACAGCCTTGATGTACTCCTTTCCCTGTTTGGAACCAGTCTGTTGTTTCATGTCCAGTTCTAACTGTTGCTTTCTGACCCACATACAGATTTCTCAAGAGTCAGGTCAGGTGGTTTGGTATTCCCATCTCTTTCAGAAGTTTCCACAGTTTGTGGTGATCCACACAGTCAAAGGCTTTGGCATAGTCGATCAAGCAGAAATAGATGTTTTTTTCTGGAACCCTCCTGCTTTTTTGATAATCCAACAGATGTTGGCAATTTGATCTCTGATTCCTCTGCCTTTTCTAAAACCAGCTTGAACATCTGGAAGTTCACAGTTCACATATTGCTGAAGCCTGGCTTGGAGAATTTTGAGCATTACTTTACTAGCGTGTGAGATGAATGCAATTGTGCGGTAGTTTGAGCATTCTTTGGCATTGCCTTTCTTTGGGATTGGAATGAAAACTGACTTTTCCAGTCCTGTGGCCACTGCTGAGTTTTCCATATTCGCTGACATGTTGAGTGCAGCACTTTCGCAGCATCATCTTTCAGGATTTGAAATAGCTCAACTGGAATTCCATCACCTCCACAAGCTTTGTTCATAGCGATGCTTCCTAAGACCCACTCAACTTCACATTCCAGAATGTCTGGCTCTAGGTGAATGATCATACCATCATGATTATCTGGGTCATGAAGATCTTTTTTGTACAGTTCTTCTGCGTATTCTTGCCACCTTTTCTTAATATCTTCTGCTTTTGTTAGGTCTGTGCCATTTCTGTCCTTCATTGAGCCCATCTTTGCGTAAAATGTTCCCTTGGTATCTCTAATTTTCTTGAAGAGATCTCACGTCTTTCTCATTCTACTGTTTTCCTCTGTTTCTTTGCACTGATTACTGAGGAAGGCTTTCTGAGCACTTTGGTTTGGTGCAAGCATGTACTGGAAGAAGCAATAGGGTACTGGGTATGAAAGGATGTGAGCAGTGGCCGGGGTGTGTCCCCAAGGTGAACAACTCGGAAAGTAGAGGAATGGCTTCCCCACAACAATGTCACTGAATTCACAGTTTTGCTTAAGGCCATTCATGTGGGCTTCCCTGGTGACTCAGTGGTAAAGAATCCACCTGTCAGTGCGGGAAATGCAGGTTTGATCCATGAGTCTGGAAGATCCCCTGTAGAAGAAAATGACAACCCATTCCATTATTTTTGCCTGGCATATCCCATGGACAAAGGAGCCTATAGTCCATGGAGTCACAAAAGTCCGTGGGATCACAAAAAAATTGAATATGACTTAGCGACTAAACAAACAAAAACATTTTATGAAACCACATTCTACCCAGTCTAAACATATGTCTTTGCAATTTTCAAAATATTATGCCTTGTTCTCTTTCTAAAGATTTTTGACAGGGAATACCCATAGTTACATAGATTGTGCTTGAGTGGAGATGCATTCACAGGATGTCAAGGCCTTCATAGTTCTGGACTGGATATATGGTCTTAGTAACTGTGAAAATAATCTAGGAACCTAGAAGGATGGTGCAAAAGATCTAGAGCATCACTCTGTCTCTCCCATGCCCAGCTGGTTCTAGTCTTGCTGAATTCTACCACTGTAGTACATAAAACCAGAGGAAATGTGGGGAGGGGTGCCTCTTATAGCACCCTACACCCCAGAAAGCCACAGAGAATCTCACAGAAGCTCCAGTTCAATGGCAGATGAAAACCTGGGCTCTGGCATATGGAGGACAAATATCCATAAGAATTAATAAGTCTGAAAGTGCCCTAGCATTTTCTAGAGTTATTGAAAATCTCCTGTGCATGATCAGTTAAATGAATAAAATTGAAAAAGGTGAGCATACATGGAAAAAGTGCAAAATATAGTTAACTTTTGTTGATGAGGATGATTTGGTCCTCATAGTCTCTGGGTTCTCAGTACAAATGTCAGTCTTTAATCTTCAGAGGCCCACAGACAGTGGAAATTGTAGTTTTGCTTTAAAGAAGGTCTTTTGAAATAAAGACCTTAAAAAAAAGTCTTGAAGATGATTTCTTTATCATTTGCCTCTTTTTCATAAGATAATTTTTTTAAAAAATCTGTTCATAAGGGTTCTTCTATGATTTAGGGATAAGCAGACATTTACTCTAAAAATGTGGTGTTAGGACTGGTTCACACCTGCAATGTTTTGGGTAAAGAGACTTTGGATTAAGCAGATTATATTTTCCATGAAAACCTTTCAGACTTTTTGTTTGTACTTTAGCCCAGTTTTGCTTGATGACATTCCTGTGCTTAATTGCTTAAGAATATCAGGCTAATTATTTCTAATCAGACTCTTAACGATATATTTCTTAGGCATATAACATGACACTCTTCTATGTTGTTGACCAAGATGCCAATTAAGCAAGTAACTAGCAAAAGAAAAGACAAAGACAGCATAGAATTTTTAAAACATTCAGGTTAGAATTTTATGATGACAGTATGCACCTTTAAAATTGATTAAGATTTTTCCAGGTGGTCTTGATAAAGAATGGTTCAGTCAAGAAATGTAGTTGGGATAGCTAATTATTCATTTGGAGGAAAAGGAAAGTAAAGCCCTTGTTGTTGTTTAATAGCTAAGTCATGTCTGACTCTTTTGTGACCCCATGAACTGTAGCCCACAAGGCTTCCCTGTTCATGGGATTTTCCAGGCAAGAATCCTAGAGTGGGTCGCCATTTCCTCCTCCAGGGGATCTTCCTGACCCAGGAACTGCACCCTTGTCTTTCACTTGGAAGGTGGATTCTTTACCACTGAGCCACCTGGGAAGCCCTAAAGCCCTATTTTATACCATGATCTAAAATAACTTCCGGAAGATTGAAGATTTAAATGTGTATAACAAACAAACAAACTTGTCTAAAGAAGTGTGAGAAGTAAATGTAACAGGATATTTTTCACCTTATTTGTATAGAAAAAATTTTTTAGCATGACTCCAGATTTAAAATCCATAATGGAAGAGATTGACAGATGTGATTCCATGAACGTTTTAAACTTTTGTGCTGAACAGGACAACACAAAAAGTTAAGAGACCACAGACAAATGATGGGCAAATATTTATAACACGAGTGACAGAGCTGATATCCATGCTTTGATGAGCTCCTAAAAGCAGCTCTTAAGATGAGAGTGAATATTTCAATAGAAACAGTGGATATAAGGACTTAGATAGTCAAACCAGAAAAATACATATAAATGGCCAATAAACATCTGAAAAATGTTTCATTTTATTAATAATCAAAAGCCTAGAAATTAAAACAATTAGATTAATGAATTTCCCAATTCATTTGGCAAGCATTATAACCATGTTAGGGCCAGTGGATATAAATTAGAAGGCTCAGTTGACCATGTCTATGAAAACTCAAAATAATCTGGAATGAAAGATGAACAAGGAAAAGGTTAATAGAAGGGACAGATTATAGGAGTCTAAATAACAAATTTACCATGATACTGTGTTTGCTTTTCATCTGTACATAATGTAAAGGTGTTTTAGTTTTGAACTGGCATGGCATTTGCAGGATAGGTGGAATGCCAGGCAACTGGTTTTATTTCTAGAAAAATCATTTGTAAAATAGGCTTTTATTTACTAGGAAATTATGATGAAAATACTGTTAATATGCTGAGGGAAACTTATAGAATGAGTGCTTTTTTGGTAGACTTGAAACAAGGTTTATCAATGTGGGCCCTGAATAAGAAGTCAGATATTGTTTTACTCATTTAAAAACAGATCATGCAAGAACAGTCTGTAACATCTTTAATCTGACCTTTCACCCTTGAAGACCCCACAGAGTCTGTTCTGTAGGTTCTTCCCAGTAGGCATGATGAATTGTGTTTTCGATCTTGAAGAGTTAGGTTTCCTTGGATACAAAATGACATTCCCATTTGTTAGGAAGATAGCTTTGAAACATACATTCTTCTTTTTCTTGCACAAAGAGAGCTTAACGGAGCTACATGTGGAAACAGCACAGTCATCTCTAACAGCCATCTTCAAATTGGTCATCGGTGGTCTGACCAGCATCATCTCAGTTGTTTGGGGTATGGTTAATCTTTAGTTCCAGATCCATTTGTTTCCATTTCTTTGTGGCCAGTTCTTGGAATCGTGGCAGCTCCTGTCCTGGGTACAGTGTGGTCATCATGTAGTTAACTTCTCCCACCTAGTGTTTTGCTATCTATGAGACAGCTCACAGGATATGGCTCTGAATATTATCTACAGCCCTTGAGATAGAACTAAATGTCCTAGACTATGCTTAATGACTGCATTATTATTATTTAGTCTCCTTTGACTCTTTTTCTTTCAGCATCTCTCACTTTTATGATTAAACTTATTCTTTGACCAAAGTTTTCCACAGGCAAAAGGCAGGCAGAGGACATAGGATCCTGCTCCATTTCACAGGGAGTTCAGCTCAGTGTTCAGTTTTGACCTAGATGAGTGGGAGGGGGGAGGAACAGGAGGGGGTTTCAAGAGGGAGGGGATATATGTGTACTTATGGCTGAGTCACTTCATTGTACAGCAGAAACTAACACAACATTGTAAAGCAATTATACTCAAGTTTTAGAAAAACCATGGCCCAAGCAATAAAATGAACCAGGCCCAGAGTCCAAGAGAAATATGAGGTTCTTTAGGGAGAGAAATTTAAGGAAATCATTGATACAGTCTTTTTATTTAGAATTTAGGTTACTCTTCTCATTTTACACAAGTGTGAAGCCAAAATAATTCCCACTTAATTGCCAAAATAATCAAAGCAATACATATGAAAGCATTTTGTAAATTAGAAAGAATTATCCTTAGTTCTTCTTATGTAATTATCCCCTCCCTTGAGTGCTATTCAGGTACTTTTTTCAAGTAAACAGTCCAAGAGGAAACTCAAGTTCTCTGGGCTTTACTGATTGTCAGTAGGCAAAATCAAGCCGGAAAAATGACAAATAGTGACCGGGGGATTCCAGGAAGGCTCGGTCCCCATTGCTAAGCTGACATCTTGGCTGCAAGAAAGAGCTTGGCACCTCCTCTAGAGTGCCATTAATCATATTTTAAGGGCTTGTTGGTAACTTGTGCTCTACTGAACCATGAGTGACAGGAGAAAATCTTCAGTTACAGGGGGTTGGAATAGAGCCAACCCTTGAGGCTGGCAGTCAGGCTTTTTACAGTAGAATGGAGCTAGACTTGTCTACGAGAAATAAACTAGAACACCCGAAGAAGTATTGGGTGATGAGTTAAGAACGACAAGCCATTCTGTATCTCTTTGCCAATGCAGGTGATGTAGGAGACTAGGGTTCGATCCCAGTGTTTGGAACATGCCCTGGAGGAGGAAATGGCAACCCATTACAGTATTCTTGCCTGGAAAATTCCATGGACAGAGGAGCCTGTGGGGCTATAGTCCATAGGGTTGCAAAGAGTCTGACAAGACTCAGCATGCTCGCAACTCTTTTAAGATGTAAAGTGGAAATAAATGAATTTAAAAAAAACAACCCAGAATCCATGTGAGGAGGGAGCAGACAGCTGAGCTACTCTGACAGCATGAGCAACAGGAGAAATGCTCTCTAGCTGAAGTTCCAATTCATGGCAAAGGACTAAAAAAAAAAAAAAGTATCTTAATTTTTGAAGGAAAAAGGATCGGGGAAGAAATAGGGTCTTAACCTGGACACTGAAAGGAGATCCATTCAGTGAACCATCGGAAATTTAAATAGGGACGTTGGAGGAGAGAAACTCAAGCAATGCAGCAGCTGTTTTCAAAAGTAGGTCTGATCAGGTTCTTGGAGTTTCCCCAAGTGGGTGGAGCTACAGTGAGCAAATACCCTGCCTAGGAAATTGGAGGGAGTGATTGGACAAATTAAAGCTTTGTAGATTGGTGAAGTGTCCCAAGGGAAAGGCCAGCTGAGCCAAGTAGTTTCTTTTATCTCTTCCAGCTTTGGGAATTCTTAAAACACACCACTGCTATTCTCATCCTAAGGACTTAATTCTAAGTAGATTCTCAGCTTACCTTAAAAGATGTTCAGGAATGATAATAACTAGAGAAAATAGGAATAGAGTCCAGTAAAAAAAAAATGTAATCTCTGCAAACTCAGATTCAGTAATTGACAGACACTAATGTAAAGAACAATTACATAAATGGTATATGAATAGAAGCTGCAAAAAGAGCATATAATAATGGAATCTGAATGAGAACAGATCTGAGTACATCTTATTTTCTTGCTTACTTTAGGGAAGTGGAAACTGAGTCCAGCAAGAGTTCTTTTTAGTTTGCACAAATTCTAGCAGATAAAGGACAAAGTTGAAGTTAGGGACTAATTCATTTAGGTCTTTTTCTCCCAAGTTTATTAAATATGAACATACTAAAAACATGCTAATATATAAAATATGTGTTTAAATTGTACTGGTGACACAACACAGACACTGAAATTTTAAATAACTTAATAGTCCTTCCAGAAGAAGTTAGTCTAGCTCAAAAAAACAACCAAACAACCAAATATTTTTCCAAGTATGACATTGGTTATCTTTTCTGTTTCTCACCTATATTTCCTCCTATCTTCTCTACTGTATCTGCCTATTGAAAAACATGAAGAAATTCTCAAAGGCAAATGGCTCAGGGATTCCTATACAAAGGCAGATCCCATTGAAAACATGACCAAAAACTCATAAAAAAAGAATAAAATAAAACCAGGGTTTGGCAGATTCTCACCTGTTAACCAGTTCTATTTGAATCATAATTTCTTTCATATCCCAGTTGGAGATCTGCTCTTCCTGTGTGTGTGTGTGTGTGTGTGTGTGTGTGTGTGTGTGTGTGTACGTGTGCATATGTGTGCATGCACATGAGTCCAAGGCAGAGAGAAGGGTGACAATTCTACTGGGGATTCTTTTATTTGTAGAGGAAGAAACATAATCCCATAAATACTGATGCCAGGAAAGCCGCCCAAGTTCAACTCTGCCTAAGAATAGATTGTTGCTAAAAATTCTGGAAACTGTAGGTGAGAGCGGTCCCACTTCAGCACCACCGTTGATAAGGAGACAGCTGTTGACATAAATAAATGATATTTGATCCATAAATACATAACTGGAAGACTGAAAAGACAATGGGCAGTTGTCTCCAGAAGCATTAGCAAATGCTAATGATTGTTCTCCAAAAAACTGAAGGACAAGGATTATCAGGAATGAATTCACTTGAATGAATTCAAGGAAGTGAAGGGGGTCCCGCTATGGCCAAGACTTCCCATGGATGCCAGGGCCAGCACAGCTGTAGGTCAAGTAGCACTGACCCCCCACCCCAGCGAGGTGTGATATAAACAAACACACACACTCTGATGACAACAACAGCTCCTCATCTGTGGCAAGGACACATAGATTCTGAGAACTTTTCTATTTTTTTAACTAATCAAACACTTCCAACTGAGAAGGGAAGTGCTGAAAATACCACGGGGTTTGCCTCTAGTGAAGGCAAATTTAAGTAGGATTTAAGATTATACCTCCTCAACACATGGAGAAGGAAATGGCAACCTACTCCCATATTCTTGCCTGGGAAAATCCCACGGAGAGAGGAGCTTGGTAGGCTCCTTGGTGGTCCATGGGGTCGCAAAAGAGTCTCACATGACTTAGTGACTAAACAACAACTCCCCAACACACACACACAATTAACCATCTTTAGAATCAGTTAACTCAGCTAATGTAAACATGTATTTTTACTTCCTTGAAGCTTGGATCCCTCCATTGATACTGTGCTGGCCATCAACCCAGGAGAACCTTTTATTTGATTAGTTAATTTGAGTCAGATTGAAGTCAAATTCTGAAACAATCCAACAAGTTACTATGGAAACTGATGGTGAGACTGAAATGCTAGTTGTACTAATATTAGCCACTATCAATCATTGAGGCTCACCATCTGCTGGGCGTTGCTCTAGGTTCTCTATGTGCAATTACTCATTCAGTTCTCTAAAGAATCTCTGAATATGATACAACTTTCCCCATCTTATAGATGAGCAAACTGAGGCATAGAAAGATTAAGAAAATGTCAAAGGGCATCCAGTTAATAAATGTCAAAGCCAGGACCTGAATCCTGGGCAGGCTAACAACCACAGAGCCTGTTTTGACCCATGCACCTTGAGATACCCATGTCTACGATTAGTAGTCAAATATAAGATGCCCAGTTAATTTTTTCTAATTTTCTTTCTTTTTTTTTTTTTGCTGTTCCAAGTCTTAGTTGCAGCACACAAAATCTTGAGTTGCAGGATGTGGGATCTAGCTCTCTGACCAGAGATCACACCTGGGCCCCTGCATTGGGAGGCTTAACCACTGGACCACCAGGGAAGTCCCTTAGTTAAATTTGAATTTCAGAAAAACAGCAGTCATCCTGGACAATGAATAGTATCCCAAATGTTATGTGGCCCATACCTAACACTAAAAATTTATTCCTTATTTATCTGTAAGTCTTCCAACCCTATCCCAGAGGAAGCTGAGTGTACCAAGGAAGCAAAGAAAACATTTTGGTAAGTTGGAATTTTCATCTCAAACTCCAAAAGGAGAATTCAGATCATAGTGTTAGCCTCAACTGTGGTTGCTCAGTCGCTCAGTTGTATCTGACACTTTGAGACCCTGTGGACTGCAGCAGGCCAGGCTTTCCTGTCCTTCAGTATCTTCCAGAGTTTGTTCAAACTCTTGTCCATTGAGTCAGTGATGCCATCCAACCGTCTCATCCTCTGTCACCCTCTTCTCCTCCTGCCCTCAATCTTTCCCAGCATCAGGATCTTTTTCAATGAGTCTGCTCTTTGCATCAGCTTCAGCTTTAGTCTTTCCAATTAGCCTTGGAGCAGAACCTTTTTTTCCTCCCCTAGAAGCAGTTTAGAATAACAGCTCTCAGAGCTGTCTAGGGGTCAGCTTTAATAAGACACATGGCAGAGCCTGGCCTGCATATGATTTGGTAGGTTTATGGTGAAATGGGGGTTGCTGTATTTTCAAATGGGCCCTGAAATGTTTCCTTTTCTCTTTCCCAATGCCTCCCCCTCCTTTTCATAGTCTGGCTATTCATGATTGGCCTCTGGACCAGTGACTGGGAATCCCTGGTCTGAAACCTTGATTGTAAGTTCCAGTTTACCATTTCTAGCAAGTCAAGGAGACAGACAATCCATGCTCCACCCTCCAGCAGGGGAAGAGAGAGAATAAGCAAGCCAAGAGGATAAGAGAGTTTTGTCACATCACTTGGAGCTATAGCCCAGGCCTCCTCACCCTGGGTTTGCAGCCTCAGGCCTGGGTGCCATATGGTGAGAAAGAGATTTTTCAGAGACAGAGAAACAGATAGAAAGAGCCATGGGGAAGTGCCAGGCCTCCCACGTGGAAGCAGGCCTGGCAAAGAGAACAAGAGGAGATCGTGTTAAAAGTCATCCCTGGAAGCGGAGAGAAAATGGGAAAGGGGCCAGAAAGAGCACCAGCTCCCTCTGCAACGTGACTTCACTTCAGGAAGGCACTGGAAAATTGCCTTAGCAGGATGTGGTAAATTGGAACTTAGGATCAGGGTTTCAGTTTAGCAGGATGTGGCAATTCACCAACAAATAAGCAATAACAACATGTGTATAAATAAAAACAAATAGAAAATATCCAAAGGACATAGGAAAGGAAGTTCTATTTCACAAACTATTCAGCTATGTTACATCTATATAAAATTTTCATTATGTGTGAGTGTGTATATATACATAATACAGATATAGACATATTTTATTATGTATGTGTCTATCTATACAGTTACATCTGTATTTTTCTTTCTTTCTTTTTTTTTAGTTGCTCAGTAGATCCAACTGTTTGCAGTCCCCATAGATTGTAGCCCGTCAGGCTCCTTTGTCCTTGGAATTCCCCAGGCAAGAATACTGGAGTGGGTAGCCATTCCTCTCTCCAGGGGATCTTTGTGACGCAGGGATCAAACTTGGGTGTCCTGAATTGCAAGTAGATTCTTACCATCTAAGCCACTAGGGAAGCCCCAATATAAATATGCATGCATACCTGTGTGCTATGTCACTTCAGTTGTGTTCGACTCTGTGCAACACAGGATCATAGCCCGCCAGGCCCCTGAGTCCATGGGATTCTCCAGGCAAGAATACTGGTGTGGGTTGCCATGCTGTCCTCCAGGGGATATTTCTGACCCAAGGATCGAACCCACGTCTCTTACGTTTCCTGCATTGGCAGGGGGGATTCTTTACCACTAGTGCCATCACCCTTATGGCAGAAAGTGAAGGGGAACTAAAAAGCCTCTTGATGAAAGTGAAAGAGGAGAGTGGAAAAAGTTGGCTTAAAGCTCAACATTCAGAAAACTAAGATCATGGCATCTGGTCCCATCACTTCATAGCAAATAGATGGCGAAACAGTGTCAGACTTTATTTTTTGGGGCTCCAAAATCACTGCAGATGGTGATTGCAGCCATGAAATTAAAAGATGCTTACTCCTTGGAAGGAAAGTTATGACCAACCTAGATAGCATATTTAAAGCAGAAACATTACTTTGTCAACAAAGGTCTGCCTAGTCAAGGCTATGGTTTTTCCAGTAGTCATGTATGGATGTGAGAGTTGGACGATGAAGAAAGCCAAGCACTGAAGAATTGATGCTTTTGAACTGTTGTGTTGGAGAAGACTCTTGAGAGTCCCTTGGGCTGCAAGGAGATCCAACCAGTCCATCCTAAAGGAGATCAGTCCTGGGTGTTCATTGGAAGGACTGACGCTGAAGCTGAAATTCCAATACTTTGGCCACCTCATGCGAAGAGTTGACTCATTGGAAAAGACCCTGATGCTGGGAAGGATTGAGGGCAGGAGGAGAAGGGGATGACAGAGGATGAGATGGCTGGATGGCATCACCGACATGATGGACATGGGTTTGGGTAGACTCCAGGAGTTGGTGATGGAGGGAGGCCTGGAGTGCTGCAGTCCATGGGGTCGCAAAGAGTTGGACATGACTGAGTGACTGAACTGAACTGAACTGAACTGAACTGAATGCCATCTGGAAAGCCCCCACACACATATACTCATGTTATAAAATATGTCTATTTTTATGGAGTCAATTTTTTTACTTTTTTGAATTTCATTTTTCACTAAAAATGTAATTTTATTTATTTTTTAAAAATTTATTTTTGGAATATAATTGCTTTACAGTGTTGTATTAGTTTCTACTATACAACAACATGAATCAGATACACATACACACACACACACACACACATTCCCTTCCTCTTGAGCCTCTCTCTCATCCCCTCCATCCTACCCCTCCAGAGTAGCAGGTTGAGCTCCCTGTGCTATACAACAGCTTCCTAGCTATCTATTTTATGCATGATGGTATATATGCATAGTGTATATCTGAAAAAACAACCACCCTAGAGACAAAAACCTATCACTCTCAGAAAGCAAAAAGCACGAGTCAGAGGGACCAGGACTCAGAGCAGATAGGTTTTGGGAAGCAAGATGGAGAAGAATGATCTAGAGTCCAAATTGCTGCCCAAAGAAAGTTAAAGCAATCTATTTAGGGGGAGTCTTGGCAGGCAGGGGATGGGGGCACGTGAGCACCATTTACTAAGGGGAGCAGGTAAATACAAAAGGGGGGTGTGTCCCATGGCTTATTTTTCATGATGCCCTAGAAAGTCCTAGAAAGACTCTCTGCTAACATATAGGCCATATCTGTGGCAGTAGTTGCACTGTCTTTAGTGTCTTTTTTCTTTATTTAATCAATATTTTAAGAAATATTTATTTATTTATTTGGCTGCACTGGGTCTCAGCTGCAGAATTCAGATCTTCGATTTTCAAAGTGGCATGCAGGATCTTTCGTAGTGGCATGTGGGATCTTAGTTCCCTGATCAGGGATCGAGCCCTGGGCCCCCTCTGCTGGGAGTGTGAAGTGTTAGTCACTGGGAAGCCAAGGAAGTCCTTTAGTCAAAGTATTTTTTTAAATTGAAGTATAGCTGATTTACAATGTTGTATTAATTTCTGCTGAATAAGAAAGTGATTTAGGGATTACACTTATATATATATATATATATATATATATATATATTCTTTCTTATATTCTTTTCCATTATGCTTTGTCACAGGACATTGAATACAGCTCCCTGTGCTATGCAACACAGGAGACCCCGGTTTAATTCATGGGTGGGAAAAATCCCCTGGAGAAGGAATAGGCTACCCACTCCAGTACTTTTGGACTTCCCTGGTGGCTCAGATGGTTAAAGAATCTGCCTGCAATGCAGGAGACCTGGGCTTGACCCCTGGGTTGGGAAGACTCTCCTGGAGGAGGGCATGGCATCCCACTCCAGTATTCTTGCCTGGAGAATCCCCATGGACAGAGGAGCCTGGCGGGCTATGGTCCATGGGGTCACAAAGAGTTGGGCATGACTGAGTGACCAAGCACACACAGCACAGCCCTGTGCTATACGGTAGGACTTGGGTGTTTATCCATTATCCATATAAAAGCTTACATCTGCTAACTCCAACCCCCTCTTCCATCCCTCCCCAACTGTTCTATTTTCATGTAGATCAGAGAGCAAAGCACAGGGCCGTGCTGTTGGGATGGCAAAGTGTGTATGAAGTTTGAAGGGCACCCAGAGAAGAAGGTAAGGGCTGGGCTGATCTTCTGTGCTGCTGACTCCAGGCACTGATTCCAATGCTGGGGAATCACAGCTCTTCGTCTTTTCCCGTGGAGCTGTAAAGGGCATTTTATGACCATGACTGTGGGCTGAGTTGTGTCTAAATTATTCTGAGATAACCATGAACTGGGGGACAATTTGTTGCTAACCACATGACCTATGAAGAAGGAAATTTGATTGGTTCATGACCGTTTTTATGCTAAAATACTCTGATTCTATCTTAATATTAGTGTTTCTAGGGTCCTTGGTTATTTGAGTGCTTGTCTTTACTAAGATGAAAAGAAAACCTCAGTGACATACAAAAGGCTGGCTGTTACATGCAAAGTGAAGCAAGTTAAGATTTTAAAATAGCCTGTGTTGAGTCATGTAAAAGTGTTAGTCACACATGTGTGTCCAAACCCATGGACTGTAGCCTGCCAGGCTCCTCTGTCCATGGCATTCTCCATGCAAGAATACTGGAGTGGGTAGCCATTCTCTTCTCCAGGGGATCTCCTCTACCCAGGGATCAAACCCAGGGCTCCCACATTGCAGTCAGATTCTTCGCCATCTGAACCAAACGGGAAGCCCTGTTTTGAGTCATATTTGATCACTTAGAAGAAACTCCAGAGAAATTGTCTAGTAAGTTTGTAAAGGGAAAAATTCACTAATTCTACAGTGAGAGTAGAAGAGATGGTCTCTCTGGTGAAAATAAATAACCAAACCTTCAGAGCTTCTAATGAGCCCACTTTGGTTTAACCCCCACCCCCGGGCATTTTATTTTACTTGGCTGCACCAGGTCTTAGCTGTGGCATACAGGATCTTTGAGCTGTGGCATGTGGGATCTTGTTCCCTGACCAGGGACCAAACCTGGGCCCCCTGCATTGGGAGCTTGGAATCTTAGCTACTGGACAACCACGGAAGTACTCCCCACCCCCCACCCCCACAATGCATTTTAAAATTTTGCTTTGAATGACTTGTCTTCATGTCTCATCCTTGCATGGCACACACGTCTAGTCACAGACTGTGACTCCAGCTGTCTGTGTCCTGACCAGGACTGGGAGGGACCAGTGGAAGATGAGATTTCCTTCTCTCTGGCTCTTTTCCTTCTTCACCATCATTGAGGGCTGCGATTGCTTCCTAGAGGTGAGTTGAGGTGAACTGGTGTAGGTCCTGTTTTCCTTTCTGTCCTTCTGCCACTTTGAACCCCCATCACTCTCTAGGTAACTGAAATGACATAATTTCATAGACTTGGAATCAGAAGTGCTGGATTCTTGTCTCAACATCACCTGCCTTAGTTGTGTGGCCTTAGACGAGTCACTTTATCTCGTGAAGCTTAGATGATTTGACTGCAAAGCCAGCATCTTGGACTAAGCCATCCTGGAGAGCACATCCAACTTAGCACATCCTCTCCTATGATCTCTTTGATGGAGAAAAAGCATATAAAAATCCACATTAACTGACATTAGCAATCTTTGGACTCTTCCCAACCTATTCTGACTTCCTTTTTTCCCCAATAGTCATTTTAAAAATAAGAAGTCGTCTATGTTTAAAACTTACTTATTTGGCAACGTCAGGTTTTAATCGCAGCTCACAGGCTTAGTTGTCCTGTGGCGTGTGGGATCTTAACTCTTCAGTCAGGGATGGAACCTGTATTCCCCACATTAGAAGATGGCTTTGTAACTGCTGGACTACCAAGGAAGTTCCCATTTTTTAAAACTGAAAGTAATAATTTACGTATTTTAGTTAAGCTTACATAGTTAATTTACAACTTTGTGTTAGATTCAGCGAAGTGATTGAGTTGTTTACTTGCTAAGTCACATCCAACTCTTTTGTGACCCGATAGACTGTAGCCTGCCAGGCTCCTCTGTCCGTGGGATGTCCCAGGCAAGAATACTGGAGTGGGTTGCCATTTCCTTCTGCAGGTTCGGTTCAGTTCAGTTCAGTCATTCAGTCGTGTCCGACTTTTTGTGACCCCATGAACCGCAGCACGCCAGGCCTCCCTATCCATCACCAACTCCTGGAGTCCACCCAAACCCATGTCCACCGAGTCAGTGATGCAGGCGATCTTCCAAATCCAGGGATTGAGCCCATGTCTCTTGCATTGCAGGTGGATTCTTTACCACTCAGGCACCAGAAAAGCCCGATATATACACATATGTATTCTTTATTAGATTATTTTCCATTATAGATGATTATAAGACATCGAGTATAGTTCCCTGTCCTGTACAGCCCTTGCCACAGCCCAGGAAGATCTATAGGACCTGCCTCCCAGAGACACTCTCTGACCTCACTTCCTGCCCCCTCCCCCACACCACGTAGCTACTCTGGCCTTCACATATCAGGCGTGTTCTTATCCCACGGCCTTTGCACATGCTGTTCCCTCCTCTTGGAAAGTTCTTTCTCGGAGATCCTCACTTTCCCATCTCCTTCAGATCTGTGCTCAAAAGGTGTCTCAGCCATGTCTTATCTTGCACCCACTCACCATCTCTGGCTTAGGTTTTAGATACATAATTTTAATGTATTTGGGAACTCCAACAAGGCTTTATGAAATACACCATGACAAACCCTTGTTGTAATTCTTTTTTTTTTTCTTTTTAACAGAGGGATGATGGCATCAAAACAAAACGAGAACTCATTGTGAATAAGGAAAAGCCTCTAGGTAAGATTCTTACGTACACTGGAAGCATACACTGGGACCAGGAGTGAAAGTAAAAGTGTTAGTCACTCAGTCATGTCTAACCCTTTTTGACCCATGGACTGTAGCCTGCCAGGCTCCTCTGTCCATGGAATTCTGCAGGCAAGAATACTGGAGTGGGTAGCCATTCCCTTCTCCAGGGGATCTTCCCGACTCAGGGATCAAACCCAGGCCTCCTGCACTACAATCAGATTCTTTGCCCTCTGGGCCTCTGGAGCCAGGCGAGCAGGGTTCCAATCCTAGGCGTGCTTCTGATGGGTTGTATGATCTTGGGCATGTTGTTAAATATCTCAAATCTGTAAAATGATAATAGTAATTCCTTGTGAGGATGAAATAATATAATATTCCATTGTGTATATGTACCACAGCTTTCTTATCCATTCATCAGTTGATGGGCATCTAGGTTGCTTCCATGTCCTGGCTATTGTAAACAATGCAGCGATGAACATTGGGGTACACGTGGCTCTTTCAATTCTGGTTCCCTCGGTGTATATGCCCAGCAGTGGGATTGCTGGGTCATATGGCAGGTCTATTTGCAGTTTTTTAAGGAACCTCCACACTGTTTTCCATAGTGGCTGTACTAGTTTGCAAGCCCATCAGCAGTGTAAGAGAGTTCCCTTTTCTCCATTCATTTGAATCAGTTCTACTCAGATGGACAAAACTGGAACCCATTATCCAGAGTGAAGTAAGCCAGAAGCAAAAACAACAATACAGTATATTAACGCATATATATGGAATTTAGAAAGACGGTAACGAGAACCCAGCATGCGAGACAGCAAAAGGAACACAGATGTATAGAATAGACTCGTGGACTCTGTGGATGAGGGAAAGGGTGGGATGATATGGGAGAATGGCATTGAAACATGTTAATTATCATATGTCTAATCAATCGCCAGCCCAGGACTGATGCTCAGGGCTGGTGCAACAGATTTCCCGGGGGGAGGGAGGAGGGAGGGGGGTTCTGGAGGGGGAGCATATGTAAACCCATGGTGATATCATGGCATTGTATGGCAAAACTAATTAAAAAAAAGAAAAGAAATAATATAATAGAGGCATAGTATCCTACCCAGCCAGTAGCTGCCCCATATTCTTCCTTTCCTTCCTCATCTTGATTCCAATAATGTAATTAAAGGCACAGACTTCAATCTAGAGATGAGTTGTGGTCTGAAATTTGATTTGCAAGTGTGCTACTCAAACACTGAATATATTTCCCCATGGAAACAATACACATAGATGGTTATTAGATTCCGGGGTCAGACCACTAAAGCTTTGTTACGGTGCAGTGAATCTTCAACCCCAGCCTGTCTGGGCTTCCCTCATAGCTCATCTGGTAAAGAATCTGCCTGCAGTGCAGAAGACCTGGGTTTGATTCCTGGGTTGGAAACATCCCTTGGAGAAGGAAATGGCAACCCACTCCAGTATTCTTGCCTGGAGAATTCCATGGACAGAGCAGCCTGGTGGGCTACAAGTCTATGAGGGGTACATGAGTCTGACATGACTTAGCAACTAAACAGTCACAGTAAATCTGCCATCAGGCATATTTACATATTTGCTCACAGGACCAAAGACCTTCCCACACTGTAGCAAGGCCACAATTCTTTGGGAAAATGAAGTCAGAATTTCAACTTGGAATGCCATAAAATGGTAAATGCACAAGTACACATTGAATTGCTAGAAATGCCAGGCACTACTTTAGGTGTATTAGATGAATTAAATTCCCACATGGATCCTATCAGTTAGGCTCAATCACCACCTTTATTTTACAGAGTGTGAAACTGACAGAGACCAGGGAGGGGCAGGGGCGGGAGGAAGCATGATTCAACCCCAATCTGTCTGGTTCCAGGACAAGAAGCATTAAGCCCTGACAGCGTGACCAGGGTCAGCCTTTCCCTAGTTTCCCACCTCTTACCTATCTGGGCCATGGGAGTGGATGTCTCCTTAGCCCTCATCACCAGGGGCAATTCCCAAGGCTGGGATAGAGTTTCTGGCCTGAAGGGGACTGGGGAGAGGTGAGTAGGCGGCAGCCATAACAAACGGGAAAGTGCAAGCGGCTCAGTCGGGTCCGACTCTTTGCAACCCCACAGACTGTACAGTCCACGGGATTCTCCAGGCCAGAACACTGGAGTGGGCAGCCTATCCCTTCTCCAGGGGATCTTCCTGACCCAGGAATTGAACCGGGGTCTCCTGCATTGCAGGAGGATTCTTTACCAATGGAGCTATTATGGAACAGGAGTCTCCTATTAACGTCTCAGGACAGGCTGCAACCTCTGGATTTCCTTCTGAGAAGCTTAGGGGCGTCCTGCGTGTGTGCTCAGTCGCTTCAGGCGTGTCCCACTTTTTGCCACCCTGTGGACGGTAGCCCGCCAGGCTCCTCTGTCCATGGGCTTCTCCAGGCAAGAATACTGGAGTGGGTTGCCATGCCCTCCTTGCCTAGAAATTGATTCAGCTGCTTTTCTTCCCTATAAATCTTCCAACTCTCCAGGATCCCTAAGAAATGAGACAGTGTCATCAAAGCCCTCCTCATCTCATCTGTGCCTCTAGAAAGCAGGGTGGTCTCCTGAGAAATCTATGGAATTCTTAGAGGTTTCTTTTCCAATGGCAATGAAATGAGAATCGGGGGGAAAAAGATGTTTACCTTTTGCCTCTTTGTCTCTGAAGTCCTTAACATTCTCAGTCTGGGGTCCACAGAGGACCTTGGGAGGATATTAAGACCATATGGAATTTGATACTAAATTTCACCAGAGGTGCTGCTCAGAAACGATAAGGTGGAGGTGAGAGTGAGTCAAGGTTCAAGTAAGGTTTGCTTTGGTTTTACTTTTGCATTTCATCTCAGTATCAAACTCAGCTAACTAGTGGAACATTTGTGCATGAGAGGGCAAGGCTCTTTGGAGAGGAAAGGGGGGACTGGAGGTTTTATTTATTTATTTATTGTTTAAAGATTTTTCTGGTGTGGATCATTTTTAAAGTCTTTATTGAATTTGTTACAATATTACTTCTTTTTCAATTTCAAATTTAGTTTTATTAATTGAAGGATAATTACTTTACAGAACTGGGTTGATTTCTGCTACACATCAACATGAATCAGCCATAGGTATACATATTATTGCTTCTTTTTTCTTTTGGTTTTCTGGCCTCAAGGTATGTGGGGTCTCAGCTCCCTGACCAGAGGTTGAAACCACGTCTCCTGCATTGGAAGGTGAAGTCTTAACTGGACCACCACAGAAGTCCGGACTGGGAGTTTAGTATCAGAGATGCTTTCAGGAGACCAGAGCTGAGGGAGCAGGAGGGGAGAGTGACTAAGACTTTCTCACCTCTTCTCCCTTCAGTCTTTACCCTGAAGCTTGATTCCGGATGTGACCTGAGAAGTAGGTAGAATTAGGACGTCAAAGTTGAACTGGGTTGGAGAGCATGGACCCGCTAGTCTGGCAGAAGTCGGGGAAGAGATGTGTCTTGGGCCTGTGTGGATGGTCTGCATGATTTGTCCTGGAGGCTTATATTTAGTCCATGACTGGATGAGCGGAAGTGAATACCAAGCAGCGTCCGTGAGCCCCGTGCTGAGCCTGACCTCTCTTCTGTGGTCACTTGCTCTGCAGTATCTCCCTCTCAGCCCAAGAAAGGATGCCTCTGACAGTCTCTCTTCTTCTCTAGGCTCAATCCAGGAATATGAGCTGCTGCTTCAGGTGCACTATCGAAATTCCAAGGACAAAAGAGAGCTAAAGGAATTTCTGAAGTTTTCAGTGCCTTCGTCATTTTCCTTACCTGAACCAGTGAAGATAATCAGAGCAAAGGCCACCACGTGTGAGTCCATCTCTGTTGACTGGGAGTAGAAATGGGGAATGTGATGCCTGAGTCGGGTAGAGCTTAGGCTATCTTGCAGAAGCCGTCACCCCCACAATAGCTATGGCTGAAAAGAATGTTGTTGCTGTTGTGTCCAACTCTTTGTGGCCCCATGGATGCAGCCTGCCAGGCTCCTCTGTCCATGGAATTCTCCAGGCAAGAATACTGGAGTGGGTTGCCATTTCCTTCTCCAGGGGATCTTCCCGACCTAGGGATGGAACTCGCATCTCCTGCTTGGCAGGAGGATTCTCTACCACTGAGCCACCTGGGAAGCCCCACTAACAACCACCACAGTGGGGTTAGGAGAAATTAAGAAATTTATCTAAAACAAGAGCGCTCAGGGTGTGGTACTCAGACTGGCAGCAGCAGCAGCAATAGGGAATGTAAAAAATGCAGATCCCAGACATTGCCTCATAAACTTTGGAATGAGACCCCTCCCAGAAGTTTCTGATACATGATCAAGTTTGAGAACCATTTACTGTGCACAGTTGTGTGTAATTTCACAACAGTGTCTGGTGACTTTGCCCATTTTTTTTTTTGTCTGTTAAAAAGGAGAGATTTTTGGTGGCAGTTTTAGGTCAAATAGAAACATACAGGATTGGTTAATAAATTTTTTCATTATAACTCTCAACAGAAAGGTCTCTCTGTCTTTGCCATATGGCTAACAGGGACCTTGGGGGAATGATGCTAGGCTGATGAGAGCCTCCAATAAGACAGTGGATAAATACCTCCTAGAATCCTTCAAATAACTCTTAGGTTGACAAACCTTCTTCTGCTTCTTTCTCCATTCAAAGGGTATCAATGGAACATATATCCTTCTTTTGGATGCTAGTGGCTCAAATGGTAAAGAATCAGTCTGAAATGTGGGAGACCTGGATTCGATCCCTGGGTTGAGAAGATCCCCTGGAGAAGGGAACAGCTACCCACTCCAGTATTCTTGCCTGGAGGATTCTATGGACAGAGGAACCTGCGGGCTACACTCTATGGAGTCGAAAAGAGTTGGACACGACTGAGGGACAAACGCTTTCACTTTCACTTTCCAAGATATTTGATTGTGGTTTGCTGGATTTCTGATCCAACCTCATTATCTATTGAGCAGAACGTTTCCTTAACTTTAAACACACTTGTTTCCATTTTGGTTTCATTCTTCTAGCTTTTGGAGAGAGATACCTCAAGCTTTTGATTCAGATTCTGTGTCAAAGCCAAGGATGAGAACTCAGCTATAGCCAATTTGCTTAAAACCCCCGGTGAGACCAAGCTCTGTTTTTTCTGCAGACTGCGGCTACCAGAACGGGGTTCTGCACTGTGCCTGTGAAGACAGCTACTCCTGGTTTCCTCCCCAGTGCCTCGATCCCCAGAATTGCTCTCTTTTCAAGGCAGGATCACTCCAGAGCTGTGACTGTCATTCCAGCAACCTCACCCAGAGTGTCTATTTCTGTGAGAGAACAAGTAAGCGCCTGCAGATACCCAGGAGCGAGCCAGACGCCTCCCACATCCGCATGTGACAGATAGAAAAAGGACTCCTAGCTCTGCGCCTGATGTTTCTCTTTGCCTTGCAGAGGAGAACTAGTGTTCACAGGGAGATGGAAAGGCAGTGATGATGTACCATGTTAGGCTTGGCTGGACACACTGAGAAATTTGAAAGTGCAGGAAATTCAGATATGCAAGTTGGTGTTTGGGTGCCATTTTATCCTGGAGGTACATCCAGTTCACCTCGACAATTCTATGATTTGTCCGAAATTTAGGGAGATTCCCTGGAATTCCAAATCAGGGAACAGCTTGAGTAAATAACGTTTTCTTTCCACTTCTTGGGCCAACATCAATTTCCAGAAAATAAAAATTCAGACGTGTGAAACAGGAATGGTTATCTAGTAATTATAGTGAAAGAAATGCTCTAAATTGCCAACAAATACACGTACTGAATGAACTGCCAAAACTAAATGGAAGTTGAAAGTCTAAAACCAGTGGATGCTGAGGGAGCTACTGCCAGCTTAGGTTGCTGTTCAGTGTATGATAAGGTGACCCCAGATGACGTGGGCCCCCAACAGACTGATGACTTTAGGAAATGTCCCCAGTGACTAGTCCAGTTATCTTGAAGCTCCAGAGTTTGGCAGAGTGGAGCAAAGAGTAAAGGAGGACCTGAAGTAGCCCAGCTTCCCTGGGTATCCCTCAGTTCCTTTCTCAGGACCACAGCAATCCAGGTTAAGGTGACACTTATTTATTTTTAAAACTGTATTGAAATACAGTTGATTTACAATATTGTGTTTACTTTCTGCTATACAGCAAACAGACTCAGATACATACACACACGTATGCATCTGCACATGCCAAGTTGTGTTTGATTCTTTGCAGCCCAGTGGACTGTAGCCTGCCAGGCTCCTCTGTCCATGGGATTCTCTAGGCAAGAATACTGGAATGGGGTGTCATGCCCTCCTCCAGGGGATCTTCCCAATCCAAAGAGTGAATCCATGTTTCCTATGTCTCCTGCATTGGCAGGAGTGTTTCTTTACCACTAGCACCAGCTGGGAAGTCCATATACATATGTATATGTATATGTATGTATATATATATACATATATATACATGTATTCTTTCCATATTCTTTTCCATTATGGTTTATCAAAGGATATTGGATATAGTTCCCTGTGCTATACAGTAGGACCTATTGATTAGCTATCCTATATATAAAATGCTTTGCATCTGCTAATCCCAAATGACCAATCCTTTCCTCCCCAAATAACATGTAATTATTAAGCACCATCTTTATACCCAGATCTGGAGCAAACTCTGGGAGGTCAGCATTTCTCTTGCTGTTGATGAATTAGCAAGCTGCTTGGGGAGGCCAGATTGTTACCACATGTAAAAAGACAATGTCATATTTTCAATAGATTTTGATGGACTCCTTCTCTTTGAAAAGTGGTCCATTTCTGATGCATCTTTGGGGGAATACAAACATGAATCAGGCAGGGATTACATTCGCAAGGGTCTTTCCCAAATAGAGTGGGAATGTATACACATGAAGTGTGTTCACAGATAGATGTGTAGGTGAAAAGGCTGGAAGGGAGGTATGGATAAAGTACTGTAGGAATTTAAAGGAGGGAAAGACTCTTTTCATATGGGACCTAGAGAAGGCCTTGCAAAAGAGGTGCATTTAACCAAGTCCTGAAAGAAAGACACAGTCTTTGTCCATCCAGAGGTAGGGAATAGCCTGTCCCAGAGCAGAAAGACACCAGTGAAAGGTAAGCAAGGGTTAAGTTGGAATTAGCAAATAGTGATTTTTAAAAAAGTGTTGTTGTTTTTTTTTTTTAAATAGGGACAATGTTTAAGCTCAGTGCCTAAATTGAGATATATTTCATTGCTAGTAACTGTTGTTTGTAACCACATATGAGTGTTTACTTGCTTACCTGCTTATATGGTCATCCCCTTCATCAATCACAGCTTTGCCATTGCAAAGGGGCTTATATAACTCAATGAAGTCATGAGCCATGCCACTGGAGGAGGAAATAGCACCCGACTCCAGTAAAGGAGAAAGGGAAAGATACACCTACCTGAAGCAGAGTTCCAAGGAAGGGCAAGGAGAGATAAGAAAGCCTTCTTAAGTGAACAATGCAAAGAAATAGAGGGAAACAATAGAATGGGAAAGACTTGGGATCTCTTCAAGAAAATTCGAGATACCAAGGGAACATTTCATGTAAAGATAGGCACAATAAAGGACAGAAGCCGTATGGACCTAACAGAAGCAGAGGTGGCAAGAATACAGAGAACTATACCAAAAAGGTCTTGATGACCCAGATAACCACGATGATATCGTTACTCACCTAGAGCCTGACATCTTGGAGGTGAAGTCAAGTGGGACTTAAGTACCATCACTATGAACAAAGTTAGTGGAGGTGATGGA
Source organism: Antilocapra americana (assembly GCA_007570785.1). Classification (NCBI taxonomy): domain Eukaryota; kingdom Metazoa; phylum Chordata; class Mammalia; order Artiodactyla; family Antilocapridae; genus Antilocapra; species Antilocapra americana. Next base: position 4,915,711 of record ML661332.1, read on the forward strand.
ATTCCAGCTGAGCTATTTCAAATCCTAAAAGATGATGCTGTTAAAGTGCTACACTCTACATGCCAGCAAATTTGGATAATTTAGCAGTGGTTGCAGGACTGGAAGGGTCAGTTTTCATTCCAGTCCCAAAGAAGGGCAATGTCAAAGAATGTTCAGACTACTCTACTGTACAATTGCGTTCATTTCACTTGCTAGCAAAGTAATGGTCAAAATCCTTCAATCTAAGCTTCAGCAGTCTGTGAATGGAGAACTTCCAGCTGTACAAGCTGGATTTTAAAAAGGCAAAGGAACCAGAGATCAAATTGTCAACATCCATTAGATCATAGAAAAAACAAGGGAATTTCAGAAAAGCATCTACTTTATTGACTATACTAAACCCTTTGACTGTGTGGATCACAGTACACTGTGGAAAATTCTTAAAGGGGTGGGAATACTAGACCACCTTACCTGTCTCCTGAGAAACCAGTATGCAGGTCAAGAATCAACAGTTAGAACAGGACATGAAACAATGGACTCATTCAGAATTGGGAAAGGAGTATGTCAAGGCTGTATATTGTCACTATGCTTATTTACTTTCTATTCAGAGTATGTCACTCAGAATGCAGGGCTGGATGAATCACCAGCTGGAATCAAGATTGCCAGGAGAAATATCCACAACCTCAGATATGTAGATGATGCCCCTCTTATGGCAGAAAGTGAAGAGCAACTAACGAGCCTCTTGATAAAGGTGAAAGAGGAGAGTGAAAAAAATTGAATGCTTGAAATTCAGCATTCAAAAAACAGATCATGACATCTGGTCCCATCACTTCATGGCAAATAGAAAGGGAAAAAGTGGAAACAATGATAGACTTTATTTTCTTGACTCCAAAATCACTGTGGATGGTGACTGCAGCCATGAAATTAAAAGATGCTTGCTCCTTGGAAGGAAAGCTACAACAAACCTAGACAGTATGTAAAAAACTAGAGACATCACTTTGTTGACAAAGGCCCATATAATCAAAGCTAAGTTTCTTTTTCTAGTAGTTATGTACAAATGTGTGATTTGGACCATAAAGAAGGCTGAGCGCCAAAGAATTGAAGCTTTCAAATTGTACTGCTGGAGAAAACTCTCAAGAGTCCTTTGGACTGCAAGGAGTTCACACTAGTCAATTCTAAGGAATCAACCTTGAACATTCATTTGAAGGACTGATGCTGAAGCTGAAGCTGTAAAACTTTGGCCACCTGATACAAAACTTTGGCCATCTTTTCCATCATTGGAAAAGTCCCTGATGCTGAGAAAGACTGAAGGCAAAAGGAGAAGGGGCAGCAGAGGATGAGATGGATAGATAGCATCGCTGACTCACTGAACATGAATTTGAACAAATTCCAGGAGATAGTGAAGGCCAAGGAAGTGTGAAGTGCTGCAGTCCTTGGAATATCAAAGAGTCGGCCATGACTAAGCTACTGAACAACAACAAATGGTAGTCTTGATTACTGCAATTTCCCATTATGTTCCAAAACCACAAAAGAGAATTATTTTTCTTCCTGTATTACTTACTTTAGGGGAACATTCATCATAAAAAGAAATTGACCAAAAAAATAAAAATAAAAGAATTGAAGTACCACTGTCAAATAGATGGGCTGAATTAGACTTCTGTAATTTTATGCTATATCAAACGAGTAATTTTTATCTCTGTAAATTTCTTATTTTCCATAGAGGTTTGGGGTACTTTCAAAATTGATGAAAACTTTACAGAAGATCTTTTGGATTCATCTTCTGCTATGTATGCCAAATATACCACTGGAATTGAAATGCAGGTAAGCATTTTCCTCTTATTACATAAGAACTTGTTGGCTAAACATAAGTTCAGATGTTTCTAATTCAACATGTTTATTTAACACATATTCTTTATTCATTTTTCAATTAGTTCTTACACAGAAGTTAATCACTCTGCCCACAGGGAATATATTTTGAACATATTCTCTCAAGGAGTGTTAAGCAGCTGACCTCTTTTCATTCCTTTTGTGCTTGATTTTGCTCATTCATTAGGGTAATATTAAACCAAGCCTTATTGATTTTTTTCTGATTTTTATTTGTCAAAGAAAGTTTTCATGATCTGAGTGCAATTGTCAACATTTGAGATTTTTTTTTTCCTTAAAGAAGCCTCTCTTGTTAGAGGCTAAAGAGAGTTACTCTCCAAAATTCTGGGCTTCATAGTGAAGTCACATAAAACTACCTCTGCCTAGGGTGGTATATTAGGGGTGGTCCTAACTGAAGACATGCGCAAATACTTCACAAGTAGATTCAGTTTAGGCATCTATTGAAATAAATGGCTTATTTAGGGGAAGGAGAAAATAGATTTAGGGTGAATTTATTATACTATCTGGCACCCAATTCATCCTCTCATCTAAGCAATTGCTTCTATGTTATTAGCCACCTCAAAATTAAACTGTATGTGTGTGCACAGGTGTGTGGCTGTTCATTCTCTGCTGTCATTTTAATAGTATTTCTGTAACACACAATTACCTCCCGCCATGCCTCTTTCCTTTGCTCAGTCCTTCAGTTGGTTTATTTCTTGTCTGCATCCATTTTTTGCTCAAATGTCTTTCTTGTGTGGGGACAAATATCAACACATTGCTCTTTGCTTCTTTGTAAAGCTAAAGAAAGCATACGAAGGAATCCAAGGTTTTGAAGCCGTTCGAGTCACCCAGTTCCGGTAAGTATTACAATGGTCTTAGAAGGGCCTCCCCAGAGGCAAGTAGGATGCCTCATGCTGTTTCCAAGTGACCACAACAGAAAATAGGTCAGAGCTGGTCTTTGATGTAGGATTCTTACCAAAGCTGGATAAAAGTCTGTGATGCTTGAAAAAGTCTGAAGAAGAAAGCCTATATTCTCACTTAAATGTTTTTGCAAGCATAAATATTAAATGTCATTCTCAAAACTATGGATCAGAAACTAGAATCAGAAACCCAGATGGCAGGACAGAGCTTGGAAAGAAGCAGGAAGGCATGGATAAGAAGGGGCGAGGAGTGGGGATGAGGGTTGTGGGTTGTGAAGGAATGGCTTTGCTCCTTAGCACAGAGGATGTAATGTTGTATAACTGGGAGCCAGAAGGGACTCCCTGGGTAAAATGTTAAATTTTTTTTGTATTTATCATGTATGCACCATACTTCAAAGCCAAGTAGTCATTGTCTACAGCAAATAGAGAGATATTTAGTAAATTATCCTTTTGTTTATACTTTAATTCAAAAGCTATTTGGTTAGTTACCCATGTGTGTATTGATGACCAGCTATTTATAGTCTGTTAGAGGAAGTGACTTAGAGGTCAGAAAATTTAGCTTATTATATTTTTTTTTCACAGTTAAAGAATAGTTATAGGAAATTTTCAATAACATTTGTTATAAACATACTGTTTTGAACATTATCCTTTAAGTCTTCTCATGTACTTACAAAAAGGATCACATGTATAATATTCCTTAAAATTTAGTGCTAGGAAAAACTCTGCTTCTTTTTTCTTATATCAGGGTTTATAGAATTCATGTAACTTCTGTTTCTGACTCTGTCATTATTGAATTCATAGATAAAACTGAAAATCAGTCAACAGTTTTGTATTCAATATTCACATTTTTCTTTTCCTTGGTCCTGGTTTTCTGTTTATATTTCTAATGTATATTCCACCAAATTATCTAACTATCTATCTTACAAATTGTCCTCAATCATTCGTAGACAAAATCACAGTAAAAGTGGACTTGTCTATAAAATGCAGCTATTTTGGTCTTACTCTTTAGATATATGATCTAAAGTAAATCTTAATCTCTCCCTGACTCTATTTATCTGTCAAACAGAACTATCACTAGCTATGGAATCTGATTGAAGCTCAACTACACAAAATGAAATAATAGGCAGGAAAATACTTTTCAAACACTATGGAAGAGCCGTATCAATGAAACGACATTGTGACCATTACAACTAAAAAGGTATTTGGGTTTATTTATTGCGAGTTAAATGTAGCGCAGTGTTAGTTCAATGAAGTGATTAAGAATTTGACCTTTGGGATAATCTTTTTTTAATCTAAAAAAAAAGAAAAGAAAAAAAATTGAGCTTCAGAGAGCCAGAGGTTCTTATCCATCAATTAATAACTTTTTTAAAATTTTTATTTTATTTTATTTTTTTATTGGTTTTGCCATACAATGACATGAAACCGCCATGGGTTTACATATGCTCCCCCTCCAGAGCCCCCCTCCCTCCTCCCTCCCTCCTCCTTCCCCCCGGGGAATCTCGATGCACCAGCCCCGAGCATCAATCCTGGGCTGGCAATTGATTACACATATGATAATTAACATGTTTCAATGCCATTCTCCCATATCATCCCACCCTTGCCCTCATCCACAGAGTCCACGACTCTGTTCTATACATCTGCGTTCCTTCTGCTGTCTCGCATGCTGGGTTCTCATTAATAACTTTTAAGAAATATTAATTTATTTGGCTACACCAGGTCTTAGTTGTGGCCCACAGGATCTTTTTAGTTGTGGCACACAAACTCTTCATTGCAGAAAGTAGGATCTAGTTCCCCAACTAGGAATCAAGCACCAGGCCCTCTACATTGGGAGCTTGGAGTCTTAGCCATTGGACCATCAGGGAGGTCCCCATCAATTAATAATGAATGACCTGACCCAACTTCTCTTTAGGACTTTGTTCCCTCATCTATAAAATAAGAATAACCCTAAAGCCTAACCCTCATTGAATTGCAGGATTAAGTTAATATATATTATCTTACTTGCTTTCATAACTTCAAATACTGTCTGTAGGCAGGTAAGTTCTAAATGTGTTACTTGACTTCAGCCTCTCCCCTAAATTCCAAACTCAAATATCCAATGCCTATTAACATCTCCAGTTGATTTTCTAGTAGACATGTCAAATGTAACATGTCCAAAATGAGGATCCTCCATTTTCCCCAATCATAACCTTTCACCTTCTTCTCCCGCCATCTTCCCCATCTCAGTTCCAGAGATGCTGTTCTCTTAATTGTACAGACCCAAATCTTGGAGCTCACCGTGCTTATTCTAGGGACTTCTGGCCTGTCAGGTCTTAGTTATAGTATGTGGGATCTTTCACTGCAGCACACGGATTCTCAAGCTGTGGCACATGGGCTTCGTTGCTCCACAGCATGTAGGAGCTTAGTTTTCTGACCAGGGATGGAAACTGAATCCCCTGCATTGCAGGGTGGGCTCTTAACCACTGGACCACCAGGGAAGTCCCAATATGCTTTTTAAAAGATCTATATGAAGAGACTTTATTTTGAAATTTTTATAGAATAGAGTTGATTTACAATGTTGTCTTAGTTTCTAGTATATAACCAAGTGAATTAGTTATACATATACATTTCAGTTCAGTTCAGTCACTCAGTCATGTCCAACTCCTTGCGACCCCATGAACTGCAGCACGCCAGGCCTCCCTGTCCATCACCAACTCCTGGAGTCCACCCAAACCCACATCCATTGATTCGGTGATGCCATCCAGCCATCTCATCTTCTGTCATCCCCTTCTCCTCCTGCCCTCAATCTTTCCCAGCATCAGGGTCTTTTCAAATGAGTCAACTTTTTGTATCAGGTGGCCAAAGTATTGGAGCTTCAGCTTCAACATCAGTTCTTCCAATGAACACCCAGGACTGATCTCCTTTAGGATGGACTGGTTGGATCTCCTTGGAGTCCAAGGGACTCTCAAGTGTCTTCTCCAACACCACAGTTCAAAAAAGCATCAATTCTTTGATGCTCAGCTTTCTTTACAGTCCAACTCTCACATCCATACATGACCACTGGAAAAACCATAGCCTTGACTAGACGGACCTTTGCTGGCAAAGTAATGTCTCTGCTTTTTAGTATGCTATCTAGGTTGGTCATAACTTCCCTTCCAAGGAGTAAGCGTCTTTTAATTTCTTAGCTGCAATCACCATCTGCAGTGATTTTGGAGCCCAGAAAAAATAAAGTCAGCCACTGATTCCCCATCTATCTGCCATGAAGTTATGGCATGCCGGATGCTGGATGCCATGATCTTAGTTTTCCGAATGTTGAGCTTTAACCAACTTTTTCACTCTCCTCTTTCACTTTCATCAAGAGCCTTTTTAGTTCCCCTTCACTTTCTGTCATAAGGATGGTGTCATCTGTATATCTGATATTTCTCCTGGCAAGGATTCCCCCTTATGCTTCCTCCAGCCCAGCGTTTCTCATGATATACTCTGCATATAAGTTAAATAAGTAGGGTAACAATATATAGCCTTGAAGTACTCTTTACTTATTTGGAAACAGTCTGTTCTTCCATATACATTTATCTACCCTTTTTTAGATTATTTTTCCCATATAGGCGATGATAGTGTAGAGAGTAGACTTTCCTGTGCTATACAGTAGGTGCTTATTAGTTACCTATTTTATGTATCAGTTCAGTTCAGTCACACAGTCCTGTCTGACTTTTTGTAACCCCATGGACTGGAGCAGGCCAGGCTTCCCTGTCTATCACCAACTATCCAAACTTGCTCAAACTCATGTCCATCAAGTTGGTGATGCCATCCAACTATCTCATCCTCTGCCATCCCCTTCTCCTCCAGCCTTCAATCTTTTCCTAAAATCTGGGGAAAATTTTTATATATAGTGGTGTGTATATGTCAATTCCAGGCTTCCCATTTATCCCTGTCCCCATGTTAAACCCTGGTAACCATGTTTGTTTTCTATATCTGTAACTCTATCCCTGAACTTGTCTCTCATAACACTTAACAAAATTTAGAATTATACATATTTATATATAGTGGTTATTGGTTTCTATTTTCCTTGCCTTCTCCATCAGCCTGTAAGCTCCATGTAGGCAAAAGTCAAATCTGTTTGATCTGTTCCTACAGACCTAATGTCACCCCCACAGAGTAAGCTCTGAGTGACTGAACACATAAACCTCATTTTTCTTTCCACATCTTCACTGTAGAGATGGAAGCATTGTTGTTGGGTATGAAGTTGTTGGTTCCAGCAGCACATCTGAGCTCCTGTCGGGCATCGAGCAGATGTTTGAGAAGGCTAAGACATATCTGCGCCAGTGGTATGCCCTAGAAGAAGACTCTTTCAGAGTGTTTGGAGAAGGTAACGCTGGATTCTGCAGAAATAGGTTGCCTGTATATGGGCTCAGACGCTCAGTCATGTGGGACCCTTTGTGACCCTATGGACTGTAGCCCGCCAGGTCCCTCTGTCCATGGGATTTTCCAGGCAAGGATAATGGAATGGACTGCCATTTCCTCCTCCCGGGGATCTTCCCAGACCTCCATCTCCTTCATCTCCTGCATCAGCAGGTGGATTCTTTATCACTGAGCCACCTGGGGAGCTCCAGGGAAGTAGGTTGGGGGTCAGTAGACTGTGTATTGGAGATGTTCCCCAAACAGAATTGTTCTAAGACTGACTTTATCAAGCAGCTGTTCGCTCCCCGCCATCTCCCACCAGGATGAAACTCAGTTTCAGCTGATTATTTCAGACTCTTGCTCATGGGTGATCTGACCTCTTACTCTTAATGTAAATGTCATGCAAGACTGACTCACTGCAGCCTCTATTGGAAATGACTCAGCAATAGTTTACTGGCATCCATGTTGAAAGAGCCCTGGGGCTGATGACATTCCTAAATTATAATCCAAGGGACCCAGGAAAGAATGCATTTTTTCCCAGGTCTTTCACATACACAAACACACACAGAAATACACAGGCACACACACTCCACTTCATCTCTTCAAATGTTTGAAAAATTTTTTATATTCAATTTCAATCTCTCTTACCAAGTTTTTTTGCCACTTTCAACATCTATTCAATAAATATTTACTAAGTGTACAAAGTGCTTAGAAACTTAAGATAGAGCAGTGGGGAAAAGAAACAAAAATCATATCTCTTGTGGTTCTTCCTTCTCCCAGTTCACAATCATGGTAAGAATGTATTATGAAGGGCCTGGTACCAGGGGAACTAAGGGGCTGGTTATGATGTGAGAAGCTTTTAAAGGGGAACAGAATAGGACATGTCACCCCCAAATGGCAACTTCCTATCTTTTAACCCTATCATGCCTATTTTGTCCCATAGTGTCTTGAAGCTTATTGGTATTCTAGCATTCCCTTAAAGAGGGTAAATATTTTCTGGGAGCGATCACACCCTGGCTTGTTTTCAGCGAATGCTTACTATTTGATAGCTCACTAAAAGTCAGATTGTTGGCCTAGATTACATACCTGGAGGGAAAGGTGGCCAGTCTTGGGGAGAGCAGAACATCAGGAAAGAGGAAAAGGGACTGATGGGGTAAAGCTGGACATCAAAGGTAAACTTCTCCAATCTTGAATTTTGCCTAGATTTGGTTCTGAAAATATGACTTCTAAAGCACTGCTATTAATATATGGTTTATATAGAGAGTGTCAAGACATTCTAAAGCACTGCTACTATAGTTTATAGATAGTATCAAGACATTCTTCTACTATGTTTCTATTCTTTTCTCTATTTCTCTGTTTCTAATTTTTTCAGCCCAGTGTAACAGCATTGCCTTTGGATTTGGGTCTGAGAACGACCAGTACACTCTTCCCTGTAGCCTCGGCTATGTCGGAAACATCACGGTCAGATGCCAACCCTCTGGGTGGCATATCCTTGAGGAGATGTGTGTGCTGTCTGAGCTGGAAGAACTGAAGAAGGTAAAACAAAAAAAGGCATTTCCACTTCGCAGACTTGCCCTGGTTTTGAGTTTCACAGTGGGTGGCTCCCAGTGAACCCTCCTGGGGGTAGGTAATATGTATCAATTTGTCTCATTGGTCAGATGTCAGTGACTTCAGACGCTGGGAAACCCAGGGAGTGTAGACATGAGTAGTGAGCCTAAGTGGCAGCTGAGAACGTCAGAAATGTCAGATTGGATGGTTTTCGGGGGAGGGTGCTGCAGAGGCATGAATCAATGCGGTGGAGGGCTATGGTAGATGGGAGAACAGCAACCAAATCCAGTAAGCCTGGGAATTAAAGATCGAGGTGAAGGTGTTAAGTCAGAAGCCACAGCCTTGTACAAGTGATGATGTACATATGTTAGAAATGGGGGTAGGGAGTTAGCCAGAAGTGAACCATATAGAATGAGAGAACTGCAATGGCTCTCCAGGGCCATGCACCTTACCAATTTCCTTCCAGAGGTCGGAAAAGGAGAGACTAGGGGGCTAAAGGTCCCTCAGGTAGCAATAGAGTTGAACTGGAAACGTGGTCACTTGATTAGGGCTATGACCTTCATCTGATGCTCTCTTAGGAAGATTCAAGTACTGAAGACTTGATAAATAGAAAAATGGAAGCAAATGGTTAAAACTCAGGTGTGGAAAAGGGACTCCAAGACCAGTACACAGATATCATCCTACAAATAGACCTTCACAAGGAACAGGGCTTCAGTCCCAGCCAGATACCCTGCTTCAGAAGCAGAGAACCCACCATGGTATTCACCAAGGGACTGTGGAAGGTTTACCGCTCCCTTTCTGGACCTCAGTTTCTCATCTGTAAACTTGGGAGGGAGATTGGAGCAGATGACTTCTGGGGCTTATCCTTATTCTTGCCTTCTTTGCTTCAGCTCTGGACAGAAACTGTAGCTGGGACTAGGCCACCCCAGGGTATAAGGACAAGCAGATCCCAGGTGCCTGAGGCAGAGAGCAGCTCTGTCAACTGAGAAGAGTAAAAAGGAAAACAGAGGGATCTGGGTTCCTGGGTTGACAGGCTTTGAGTAAGGAGAATATCCCTTCTAGCTGCCTTCCAAATTAGCTCAGTGTTGTGGAAGCAGATGGGAGCCTCAAGGAAAAAGTAAAACCCCCAAATCCAGTCACCAACTGTAGTCAAATCCCCACGTACATGCCTTTAAATCCTCTATAGCTGTGGTCCCCAACCTTTTTGGCACTCGGGACCGATTTGGAAGGCAATTTTTTCATGGACTGGGAGGTAGAGGAATGGTTTCTGGATGATTTAAGCACATTACATTTATTGTGTACTTTATTTCTATTGTTATTACATCAGCTCCACCTCAGATAATCAGGCATTAGATTCTGGAGTTTGGGGACCCCTGCTCTACAGGGATTTCTCAGCATAGTAAAAACGAATATAACATTTAGTGCCAAGCAGACCATGCCTTTCCGCTTCCTAGCAGGGTACTGTTTGGAAAGTCACTGAATCTCACTGAACTTCAGGTTCTGTATAATTAGGGTAATAATTTATATAAAAATGCTTTTTAATGAAACTCTTCAAATTTTAATTTCCTTAATCAAAATGAAAATAATCATGGTACCTCCTTTAACGGGTAGTGTAAGGACTAAATCAAATCAGTGAATTCCCCAGTAAAGCATTTAGAACAGTGTTTGGAAAACAGAAAGCACTAAATGACAGCCTCTGTAGTGTTGTCGTTGTCATATGATCAGCCTAGGTTGTCACGCACCATACAAATGTCAGTTATATGTGGCCGTGAAACTGATTTAAGTCTGATGAAGCACACGCATTACATTGTTTTACCTAGAACACAACCATTTCTGTTCCTAGAATTTAACTACGCTCACCAGCAACGCTGACACTGAGGCAGCCGTGTCATCTCTGGTGCAGAAACTTTCGATGGTTATTCAGCAAAGCCCATCAACCACAGCTGGGGATCTGGCTTCTGTGGTGTCTATTCTGGGCAGTATCTCATCTCTGAATAAAAGCTTCATGGTGTCCAATTCGACAATGGAGGTAAAGTCTGTGTGAGCTCGAACGGCTCATTTTAAATGCTCGATCTGGTAGGAGGAATGGCAGAAGCCCCAGTCGATAAGATGTTGTGGAGAAGGACCAAAGAGCCAAGTAGTAGTCTTTGTGTGAGCTTTGCTGCTTCCTCTGCAATGTATAAGAAACCCCTGGGATCAATTATGTGTGTACAAAGTAAGAGGGAGCTTCCTCCAGGCAGGCTGCTTGGGTGGCACCTGCCACCTCTGCCCTACATGACACTGAATGCCAACTTTTTTATACTTAATATTGAGAATGCAGTTTTTCCTTCCCGTGACTATAAACTCTGACTCTAGTATATTATATTTAGTATATTTTAAGAACTCCATTTTTTGAGTGGGGAATTCATGATCTAGTTTGGATATTTTTAAATTAACTTTAAAAATTCCTCAAATAAGACATGCTCACTATAAGATATGCAAATAAAAAGAAAAATAAGTGATATGTAATCTTGTCACTCTAGAATGGCCACTGCTTACATTTTAGATGTTATCTCAGTACCCAGGAGATTGACATGGAATGCCTAGCAGGTACTCAATAACTTTTTGTTAAATAAATATCTTTCCAAAAATTTTGGATGTGTTCATTTTATATGTTAAAGCATATAATATTTTACAACGTTGGGTTTTACATTATGTATACTGTTACACAATCACACAATGGTCCTTAACTATATAAGGTGAACGTCATATGTCAGAAGTGACACTAATGTGAATAAGTTAAACTCCCTGAAACAAAGATGCTCAGATTTGTTTTTTCAAAAAGTCTGACTATGTGTTGTTTATGAGACCAAACAAAACAAAATGACACACAAAAAAAGCTAAAAATGAAATGGAGGGGAATACAGAGCTGCAAACACAAACCAAAAGAAGGCAGAGGTTGCTGAAAGCAGTAAAAGAAGCCCATGATTGGATTTGAACCAGGAGTCACAGAGAGCTCGGGTGAGACTCAGCTAGAGTGACAGATGCCCACAGCAGGTGCCTGGGGACCAGAGCCATTAAGAGTAAGCCAGGATCCTGGGGGAGAAAACATTGTCTTTCAGGGATGCTTGGAAAAAGAATGTCTTAAACTAAGACTGACCCTTAAAACCCACAACTCAATTCAATGCTTCCTTGTTGCATGTCCAGGGTTTAAGAATTTTTGTTTTTTAGTTTCGTCTGTTCATGTCATAAATACACATGAATTAAAGCTTGAACATTCATGACATGAATTTAGAATTGATGTTAGCAAAATAAACGTAATATGGGAAAGTAGTTGCAAGGAGTTTCTCACTCTTGGACCCTCAACCTGAGGAGTCATGCAGTCCTGTTTGCTATCTCAGAAGGAAGGAAATGCACATTTTGCAGCCCCCATTGCAGCATTCTCCTCCTTCATGCCTAAACCCTGTTTGGCTTATGAATTCCTGGCAGGTGTTCACCCTGGAATTGACATGATTCTGTGGATCTTTTTTCCTTAGCCCAAAGTTTTCCCTGTGTGGAGCACCATGCTGTATTTTACTGCTAAGTTTTAATGTGTGATCCTTGACTGGGCCAGTTCTCTGGGCAATTTTCTGGAGCTTAAGGTTAATGATTATCCAACCATAATCCTCTGACCAGTTTACTCCAAATCCAAATTGACGTTCATCATTGTATTTCAGAATGTCATCAATATAGCTGATCACATCCTTAATTCAGCTTCACAAACCAACTGGACAATGTTACTGCAGAGAGAAAAGGATGCCAGTTCCCAGTTACTAGCATCACTGGAAAACATCAGCGCTCTGGTACCTTCAACAGCTCTGCCTTTGGATTTTTCTCGAGACTTCATTAACTGGAGAGGGATTCCAGCATCTGCAAATCTCAGCAACCAAGGTTACAATTATGAAACTGAATTGTCCCCCCCAAATACCTCCGTTGCCGTCACAGGCCATGTGTATATTGGGCCAGAACAATTCAAGAGACACCTATATACTATCATCAGCATGACCTCTTTGACCCTGGGGAACATTCTACCCATTACCAAAAATACAAATGCTCAGGTTAATGGACCCTTGATATCTATCATTATCCCAAACTCTTCCATCGATGAAATTTCCCTGACTTTTTCTAAGATGCAATTGAATCTGAGTCAACCTCATTGTGTGTTTTGGGATTTCAATCATTTGCAGTGGAGAGATGCCGGCTGCCACCTAGAGAATGAAACTGCAGACTCGGTGACATGCCACTGTACTCACCTGACCTCCTTCTCTGTGCTGATGTCCCCCACTGTCCCTCCTGCCATCGTCCCTGTTATGAAATGGATCACCTTTGTGGGGTTGGGGGTCTCCATTGGAAGTCTCATCTTATGCCTGACCATCGAAGGTCTGTTTTGGAAGCAGGTCAACAAAAACCAAACCTCACACAGCCGTCACATCTGCATAGTGAACATAGCTCTGTGCCTCCTGATTGCAGACGTCTGGTTTATTGTTGCTGCCACAGCGGACACCACGGCAAATGTCTGCACAGCTGCCGTGTTCTTTGCACACTTTTTCTACCTCTCCTTGTTCTTCTGGATGCTTCTGCTCGGGTTCCTGCTGGCATATCGGGTGATCTTCGTGTTCCATCACATGGGCACACCTTTGATGGTGGCTATCGGGTTCTGCTTGGGCTACGGGTGCCCTCTCATTATATCCATCATCACCATTGCAGTCACACAGCCCAGCAATGGCTACAAAAGGGAGGATGCATGTTGGCTTAACTGGTCCAATGGGAGCAAGCCTCTCTTGGCCTTTGCGGTTCCTGCCCTGACTGTTGTGGCTGTGAATTTGGTGGTGGTGCTATTAGTTCTCAAGAAGCTCTGGAGGCCAGCTGTTGGAGAAAGGCTGGCCCAGGACAACAAGGCCACTCTCATGCACATAGGGAGGAGCCTCCTCGTCCTGACCCCTCTTCTGGGGCTCACCTGGGGTTTCGGCATAGCAACAATGGTGGACAGCCAGAATCTGTCTTGGCACATTATTTTCGCATTTTTCAATGCATTCCAGGTAAGTACAATGAGAATAACCCATTGTATAATCAGGTAACTGGAGTGTAGAGAATTAAGGATGGGAAGACCACTCAGGAGATGATCTCATCTCCCTGCCTCCAGCAGGACTATTACAAACAAAACCGCCTGCAACAGTGAACAGAAGAAAAAGATCCATTTTTTTCCCCAATAGTTATTCTCATCTGAGACAGAATATGAATTCACGTAGCTAACACTCATCTCCCTTGCTGTTGACCCAGTCCTTTTTGTCTTGTGCTGATCTCTGTGAAGGCACACAGGGAAAGGGAAATAAATCAAGAACACTTTGTGAGTCTGAATGGTGCAAAGGATGTCCCTAGTGTGCCACAGAGCAGAGCCTGGCCAACTGCCAGCCACACTGTTTTTGTAAATAAAGTTTTATTGGACCACAGCCATGTCAGTTCATTTGAATAGGGTCTGTGGCTGTTTCCCTTACGTGGACAGAACTGAGTAGTTGTAAGAATCTGGATGACCTGCAAGATCAGAAATATTTACTCTCTAACTCTTTACAGAAAAGATTTGCAAGCCTCTGCTGCCAAGCACGGGTTTTACACGCCATAATCAGGAAGTGTTCAGTGAGTAGGTGGGCAAAATATTCCTTAGATTTGGAGAATCTGGAAGAGAGCCCTCAATCCTGGTTCAAGGAACATTGGCTGGGTCTCCTACCCTGGAAAATGTCTCAGGGTAGTGGTGGTTAAATGTTTGTGCTCTGGAGTTAAATAGCTCTGGGCTCAAATATATCATGTTATCCAACTGTGTGACTGCTAACAAGTTATTGAATTTTTCTATCCTCAATTCTTTTATCTGGTAAACAGGGATAATATTATTATCTGTGTGCTCTGGTGCTGGTGCTCAGTTATGTCTGACTCTTGAGACCCCGTGGACTGTAGCCTGCCAGTCTCCTCTGTCCATGGGATTCACCAGGCGAGAATACTGGAGTGGGTTGACAGTTCCTACTCCAGGGGGTCTTCCCCACCCAGGGATGGAACCCAGATCTCCTATGTCTCCTGAATTGGCAGGTGGATTGTTTTCCACTCTGCCACCTGGGAAACCCAATTATTATCTGTATCTTAGAGTAAATACGAGGGTTCAGTGAGATCATTCAGCACTTAGCACTGTGCCTGGCACAGAGTAAGTGCTCAGTAAATGTCTCCAGAAAGCAGCTGGTTCTCCACCTACTTTAGCAAACCAGGGTATGCGTAGGTGGTGGCACAAGAACTATCACGGAGAGCACACACCTCATGGCGACAGTTTTAGGGAGCTTTCGTCCAGGGCCCTTGGTGACACGCTGTCTGAATAGGTACCAACTGAGGGTGCTCCAACCAGGAGGAGGATTTCCGGGTCCAAGAAAGACACTGCCGAGGATTCCCCAGGGGCTGGACCTGATGGAAACCATGCTGATACAGTCAATTTCCTCCACTTGGCCTTGGACTTCAGAGCCGGCGGATATAAGATGCTGAGTTGGCATTTGTTTCATGTCTAAAGAAAGCCTAAGGCAGGAACAAATGGAAGTTCTTTATTTGGGGTTTAGGATGACACAAATGGGAACATGAAGCTCCACGTGTGTTTCAAACTTTATTTACTCAATAATTTAATTAACAACAACAACAAAAATGTTGAATACTTTGTGTTAATCCAGGCACTGTGGAAGTTTCATAGTGTCTTTGTCTTCAGGGAACCCACAGCCAACAGGGGGGCAGACAAGGAAATAATTTCAATGTTGGAGGATAGAATAGAATAGCAATAATATAAAAACGTTTTTTTTCTGAAAATGGAAGAGATAACATATGTGCTTTATTCCTTCATCTAAAGGGTCTTTTCATCTTATGTTTTGGAATTCTCTTGGATAGTAAGGTATGTGTATTCATTTCTCTCTTCCTCCTTTAACCCAGGAATCTAATCCCTCCCCTTCAGTTCTAAGGTCCTTATTCATATATAAGAGGTTAGATCATGGGTACTTTCATTAAAAAGTTCCATAATTTTACAAAAGGCAGGTTCAGTCAGGATACAAAGAAAATGAACACTCTTTGTTGATAATGGAGCTATAGTGAATCAACCACAACATATAATGTGACCATTGTAGAAAAAAGGGAGAAACTTGATTTTACTTTCAAATTTTGACTTGGGATAATTAGCCAGCAAAAAAACTTTCCTTATGATGGAAAAGCCTATTTATTTCTATGTTTCTAGAATTTTATATAGTAAATATTTTGTAGCCTCTAACATGAAATAGAATTCTTAATGAAGGATGACTAATGCAAGTAAAAGATAATAGAAAAAAACTTATATTGTTTTCATTATTTTTCCAAGCTTTTAGCAATTATGCCAAGAGATAGTAAGTTAATAAACATAGCCTTTGTTTTGATAAGAAGGTAAGGATATTTTATAATTATTATAATTGTTGTTGTACGTGACCCCAAACCCTTGTTTACAAAGACGTAATTTGCTTTTTTCTGGATTGGAAAGATTGTAAGGAAATAATTAAATAAAAATAAATAATTCTGTGGTTTTCACCATGTAGTCAGTGAGGAGACTTCACTTCAAAGATAAATTTCAAGTTAGCAATTATTGCCAATTACTAATGTCTACAATCTGAATTATTATAACTTTTGGTACTGTCATTCTTTGTTTCATTCTAGATTTGTCTACAAGAAAAGACACAAAAGAAAAATCCTTTCATCAGATCCCTATGCTTACAGTCTATTAAATACCACTGGGAAATACAATTACTAAATAACAATTTTGCTAGTTTTGTTCTTGATGTGTCTATGTATGACTGCATATGTGTAGCTAATCAATATTTCTCTTTTGTCCTATAGCTGCGACAATTGCTGCTCAACAAGTTGTCTCCTTTAAGCTGTTGGGACCAGGCATCAAAGGTAATTATCTCCTGCTACCATGGAGGCAATTTGTGAAGTTTTGTACTTTTTACACAGTCCCACAACAGGCCCAGTTTTGTGTAAACCCATCGAGTTTCTGATGCCATTATATCCCTGGTATCTGGCACAATGTCTAGTACACAGTCAATATTCACCAGAAAGTTTTTCATTGAGTGAGTGAATGAATGAATGCAAATGTGTGGAAAGCTTCAAAGATGCTCAAGCATGGGGGTCTGCAGTGTTCTTGTGAGCAAATTCATTTGAAGAGTATCACTTGCTGTAGTCTAACTTGTCTCCCAACATCTAGAATCAGTAGGATCCTTTTCTCCACCTAACTTTCTGAATCTGCTGTTGATCCCTTTTCCTTCTCCAGAAAAGCAGAGTGGGAAGTCTTTATTAACTTCTAATATAAAAAAATTCTCTCTTTGAATTTTCTCTCTTATGCTGGTATAACTAAATTTGTCCCTTGCAATTTTAGCTCTTTAGTCCACAAACTGCCAAGTTTGTATGGAGACAGGATTTCTGTTTTCATTCTTTGCCACGAAAGTGCAATCCATGTAAGGAACCATACAGTTAGAAATAAAAGTACTTGCTTCCCTATTTCATATTTTTGACATTGCCTCATACTTTTGTCTTTCAGTAAGACATGGATGGTCTTTCAGAAAGGATTCTAAAGCAGAAATTTCTGTGTTTGATAAAAATCAACTGACCTAAGTGCATGAAAAAAATACATAGATATTTAGAGGTTTTTTAATATAGGATAATATAAACTTTTGAAATAATGAAGGAGTGAGGCAATTAGCTTCTGGTATTGAAATAATTTTCCTGGGTCTGCATTTCATTGGAGAGTGCTGTGAATTAGGACCCATGACTCAGGAATTGAAGAGACCTTCCCTGTATTTCTGACTCTGTAACCAACTGATTGTGTGATCATAGGCAAGTCACTTAGTACCTTTTGGTCTCATGTTCTCAAACTGTAAAAATTCAGTGTTGGACTAGTTACTCAAAGCAAAAGTTCTAATGCTCTGTGATTTTAATTGGATGTCTTGAAAAACTAAAATGCCTTGAGCCAGAAAATGTGAAATTAATGAATCATTCTCTGGTATTAAGAAAAGAAGGTTCAATTTTAGAGAAATGCAAATCAAAAATACAATGAGACACAACTTCACACCAGTCAGAATGACCATCATCAAAAAATCTACAAACAATAAATGCTGAAGAAGGTGTAGAGAAAAGGGATTCTCTTGCATTGTCAGTGAGAATGCAAATTAATACAGTCACTATGGAGAACAGTATGGAGATTCCTTAAAAGACTAAGAATAAAACTACCATGGCTTCCATGGTGGCTCAAACTAAAAAATTTGCCTGTCAATGCAGGACACCCAGGTTCTATCCTTGGGTCAGAAAGGTCCCCTGGAGAAGGGAATGGCAACCCACTCCAGTATTCTTGCCTGGAGAATGCCATGGACAGAGGAACCTGGCATGCTATACTCTATGGGAACACAAAGAGTCAGATATGACTGAATGACTAAACTTTCACTTTTCTAAAATATATGACTGAGTAACCCCACTAGTGATCTGAGAAAATCATATTTGAAAAAGACAAATGTACCCCAAAGTTCATTGCAGCACTATTTGCAATAAGGACATGGAAGCAATCTAGATGTCCATCAACAGATGAATGGATAAAGAACATATAGTATGTTCTTTATCATATGATATGAATTACTGAATGGTGAGAACATGTGGTATATATGTACAATGGATTATTCATTCAGTTTAGTTGCTCAGTTGTGTCTGACTCTTTGCAACTCCATGGACTGCAGCATGCCAGGCCTCCCTGTCCATCACCAACTACCAGAGTTTACCCAAACTCATATCCATTGAGTCGGTGATGCCATCCAATAATCTCATCCTCTGTCATCCTCTTCTCCTCCCATCTTCATTCTTTCCCAGCATCAGGGTCTTTTCAAATAAGTCAGTTTTTTACATCAGATGGCCAGAGTATTGGAATTTCAGCTTCAACATCAGTCCTTCCAATGAACACTCAGGACTGATCTCCTTTAGGATGGACTGGTTGGATCTCCTTGCAGTCCAAGGGACTCTCAAGAGTCTTCTCCAACACCACAGTTCAAAAGCATCAATTCCTCTGCTCTCAGCTTTCTTTATAGTCCAACTCTCACATCCATACATGACCACTGGAAAAACCATAGCCTTGACTAGATGGACCTTTGTTGGCAAAGTAATGTCTCTGCTTTTTAGTATGCTATCTAGGTTGGTCATAACTTTTCTTCCAAGGAGTATGCATCTTTTAATTTCGTGGCTGCAGTCATCAATATAATGTCACAATGGAATATTATTCAGCCAGAAAAGGAACACGTTTGAGTCAGTTCTAATGAGGTGGATGAACCTACAGCCTATATACAGAGTGAATAATAAGTCAGAAAGAGAAAAACATATATCAAATATTAACACACACACATATATATATAGAATCTAGAAAGATGGTACTGATGGACCTATTTGCAGGTCTGTGATGTAGACATAGATGTAGAGAACAGACATGTGGACACAGCAGGGGAAGGAAAGGGTGGGATGAATTGAGACGGTAGCATTGAAACATATACATTGCCATATGTAAAGTAGATAGCCAGTGGAACTTTGCTGTATGATACAGAGAGCCCAAACCCAGTGCTCTGTGACAAACTAGAGGGGTGGGATGGAGTGGGAGGGAGGCTCTAAAGGGAGGAGACATGTGCGTGTTATGTATACCTATGGCTGATTGCAGGTTGATATATGGCAGAAACCAGCACAGTATTTTATAATGTATCCTCCAATTAAAAAGTAAATTTAAAAAGAAAAGGAAAGAGTCACAGCCTGTGTGACTGCATTAAAGAGAAACCTTTAGTAAAGTAAGACAGGAACCCCCCCTCCCACCCTACAAAGCAGGGAGTCAGAATTTTCCTCATTGGGTAATCAACAAAAGAAAAGCACTCAAAAGTAGAATAAAACAAACCCAAAAGTAAAGGTGCCCAACATTGTTTTTTTTTTTTTTTTTTCTCCCTGTTTCTAATGTAAAATGTTCACTTTTCAGAAGGCAGCCGTGGTCAGTGAGGGCTTTGCATCTTCTCCATTTGTACTCCTCTAGTTTCACTGTCAAATTAGGTGACAAAAATGAGATTTTTGTCTTCTGAGTGGGTGAAAAAAATGAGATTTTCATCTTCAAAGCACATTTGGCAGAAGAAAAGATGAGTATTTGTAATCTTCTGAGGGAATGTGAATGAAAAAGGAAGCACGGAAAGAATGCTTTAAATGCCTAAGTGACTTGATTTTCTTTGGTGCTGCAGAAGTTATCAGATTCATCTGTCAAACTCAGATTCAAAAAGACTTTCAACCCATTCCAACAGGAAGGTGAGTAAAAACAGACCAAAGATTCCAAAGGGTAGGAAGAAAGAATATGAATCTGTCATGGGTAATTCACTTTAGATTCTGATCAAAATTCCTTGAATTTCAGATAAAGTTCAAGTGTCTTATCTTGAAAAAGCATTTCCCACCCCAAATGCTCAATGTGCTCATCCAAAAGCCTTGGGTCCTGTTATCACTGTTACCAACCAGTCTGAGGACTTTTGTGGGCAGCGGTGGGGGATAATATGTTATTTGCATAATTAAAGGTCTTCGAGTTAAAATAAAGGAATGTGTAGCTATACATGACAAAAGTTACACCAAAATCAGCCTGAGGGCATTTAATAAATCTCTTTACCTTTTGGACATTGAGTCCTCATCAGTTAAATGAAAAACTAAGAGACCACTAAGGTTCCTTCCAGCAGTAACGTTCTATGGTCTCAAACCTTTTACCTCATTCCCCAGGATCTGAAACTGTGGGGTTTCTATTCTCAAATGAGAGAAATCTGACAGATGTAAGCTTCGATGGCATTAATAAAATGCTGTCTACCCTAAGTTCTTCATGAGACTGTCCAGAATTGTAAAGAATTGCATAAGCTTACTCTAGGTTTGATCTTATGCTTGTTCCAACATAACAGCAATAATCTTATCCTCTTTTTCCTCTTTTAGGCCACTATGTATTTTCTTATACTGGAGAATCCTCACATGACATCATGCTAACTCAGTTTTCATCAGCTGAACAAAGCAGGGAATCCTAAAATCAAGGATTATTATTTCTTTTTTTTTGAGTGAATCTACATTCAGAGCCCAATGTCAGCAAAGAAATAATATTCAATGGAATTTTCTCATTTAAACATCTGGAAATAAAATAAGGAGCTTTCAGCAGCTTCATGACCACCATCTTTATCTTCAATTAAATGGAGAGATTTACTTCTGTACGGTTTGATTTAAAGGAATTGCTTCATAAATGTAGAGGATTAAATTTGTCAGGATTAAATTTGTCAGTTGTCCTAGCTTCTCACTGCCACGAACTGTGGTTTCCTTTTTCATAAATTAGCATTATGCATGTGACATTTCCAATTATCTGAATTGGAATAAGGAAATGTCATGAAATCACTTTAAATACTTTGATGGACCATGTTTACTTTCTTATAAAAAGAGCCATTTGTGAAATTTCCTAGAGAAAAGGGATTTTCTTTCCCAACTTCCAGTTGAATTTTATGCTTGTTCTTGTTTTTTAGATTGTCATTGAAGTTTGAAGTTTAATTAGAAACAAAATGGAAAATGTCATGTCAGACATCTTTGTAGCCATGACTTAGAAACTATAACAATGTGAATATATATATAAAATGCAGTATTTGTCAGTTTACAAAGAACTTTCATCTGGTCCCCATCCAGTGACGTGAGGTGTCTGGGAAGGGAGAATGAAGGGATGAGGAAATGTAGGCTTGGACAGGTGAAGTGACTTCCCAAACATTGCGATAACACTAAAAGGGTACTGGACGCTTTTAGGACTTTGGTTCCTAGTCTATTTCTACAGCCCCATAGCAGCCTTGAAAATTACCTGCAATCCTAATCAAGCCTTGTGAGGTTAAGTTCTTCATTTCTTCCTCTCAGGATTCTCTCTATGTAAGAGGCAAAGTGAGGGAGAGTTTGACTGTCGGTTTTCAGGAAAACCTTAAAGCACCCTGGTTTTCTTTCAAAGTACACTGTAGACACTTACTGGAAAATGTATAGTTGGTGCTACTTTTGGATGAGATGACAAAGCAGCAGGTGAAGACACTCTAGGAAGTGACATTTCCCTTCCACACTGCCATCACTTTGGGCTCACCTGAATTCCAGCCCTGAACATAGAGCCCAGAAGAACTAAGCCTTTTGATTTATCCTTGCTTCCAGAGTTTCCTAAAAAATCTGCAGCAGCATTTCTTAAAGCAAGTATTTATTCCTTTCAGTAGCAGTAGTGATGATAATGATGCTGATGGTGATGATAAGAAATCAAAAAAGAAGCAAGACGTATATGTGCTGACGATGTATCAGGCTCTATTTTGCATTTATTTTTTATTTAATTATTTTTAATAATTTTTAAATTTTGTGTTGGGTTAGAGCCAATTAAAAAATAATATTGTGATAGTTTCAGGTGAACAGCAAAGGGACTCAGCCATAAATATACATGTATCTGTTTCGTGTTTAATCTCATGGAATCTTCACAATAAGCTTGGGAAGGAGGAATATTATTATCCCTGTTTTATAGCAGCTGAAACTAAGGCACAGAGAGAGGTGAGATCATGTGAGCAGGGCAACAAGGATGGCAAATGGCTGTGCCAGGGATAGAAGTTTTAGAAGCTGAATTACAGTAAGAAGGGGGTTATGTAAGTCAGTCTAGCAAGATTGACATTGTTTATTTAATTGTAATTAGAATCCTAGACTGCTTGGTCTGCAAGGGAGCTCAGGTCTCGTCTAGCCACTGTTTTACACATAGCTCTGATGTCCTAAGACCTAGCAGCTTGTGATTATGAAAGCAAATCATGTCCATATTTACAGCTATCTGTAGGAATATATTAGTCAGCTCAGACTGCTGTAATAGAACATCCCAGACTTGTGGTTTAGACAACAGAAATGTGTTTTCTCACGATCCTGGGGCTGGGAAGTCCAAGTTGAATGTGCCATCACACTTGTCTTCTAGTGAGACTGCTCTTCCGTCTTGTCTGTGTCCTCACATGGCCTCTACTGCATGGGCACTGCAAATAGAGGTCTCCGTTGTCTCCTCCTCTTCTTAAAAGGACACTGATCTTATCAGATTAGGGCCCCACCCTTATCAGCTCCTTCTACCTTAATTACTTCCCTACTAACCCTATCTCCAACTAACCACATTGGAGGCTGGGGCTTCAACATAGGGATTTTGAAAGAACACTATTCAATCCATAGCAAGTAGTTAGAAATGTTTACTTGCCTGTTTTAACTGAAATTAGGGTCTTTTAAAAGTGTGTCAGGTCACATACCATATGACATTGTTGTCTAACTCACTGATTACACACACATTCACCTCAGCTTCCTTCCAGAATACAACTGAAACAACAATAAAAGAACTTAAGGAACTTTCCTGGTGACCCAGTGGTTAAGAATCTACCTTCAAATGCAGAGGGCACAAGTTCAATTCCTGGTTAGGGAACTAAGATCCCACATGCTGTGTGGTACAGCCAAAAAATAAAAAAAAAAAAAAAAGAGAGAGAGAGAGAAAGACATTGGAATAGTTTCTATGTATAAAAAACTGCCACAAACTTAAGGGTTTAAAGCAACATGCATTTATGATCTCATAGTCTCCCTGACTTGGGAAACCAGGTACAGTTTAACTGGGTCCTCTGCTCAGGGTCTCACAGACTTTTGTGAATCAGGAGCTAACTGGTGTTCATTTTCATCTGGATGCTCAACTGGGGAAGAATTCACTTCCAACTCATTTAGGTTATTGGCAGAATTTATTTCCCTGCAATTGTGGGAATGAGAACCTTGGCTTTTTGCTGACTATTGGCCAGAGGTTATCTTGTGACCCCAGAGGTCACCTAGACATCCCTGCCACTGGGATTTTCCAACAAGGCCACTTACATCATTAAACCTGAAAGGAGAGTCTCATTCTGTGCTTTTAAGACAGAGTCCGGTACAATATAAGTTATCAGGGGAGTGACATCCTATAACTGTTGTCATATTCTATCAGCTAGAAGTTAGTCACAGGTTCTGTCTACACTCAAGGGAAGGGAATTTCTAAAGGTGTGAACAGCAGGAGAAAGGGATTATCTGGGGTCATAGACATGAACTCCCAAGAATAAAGAGTAAGAGAGGAAGGAATAACAATAGAACTTTGGAAAGCAAGTGGGATGAGTACAAACTGACTTAGCTGGCCTAAGAAAGCTAAATATTAAGCCAGTAGTAGAGAAAGCCAAGGGGCAACCTGATTTGTCCTGCAAAATTTCTCAAGAGACTCAAGACTTGGCAGCATCAATTTCCTTAAGAAGTGAAGTGAATCTGGGCTTAAACCATACACGTAGTTCAAGGCCAACTTAGGAAACAGACTCTCAGATGCCTCCCTCATCCCAGGTAGTCAAGTAATCACCTCTTCCTCCATCCTAGCAATAGACTATATGGAAATATTGAGATAGAAGGTAGATGCCCCCTCCCCCCCATAAAACATTTGAAGATTCATTTCCTATGGACTGAAACTCCAAGGCGAAAATAGTAGGACAATAAAGGGAGGAGGCTGGGCCCTGGAAGACCACATATTTCTCATTCCCAAAGTCAGGAGACGTCCCCAACCACATGTGCTCAGAAAGGCTCCTTGGAGGTCAAAGGGAAAGTAATGTCAAGGGATGCTCTACCCATATGCTTTGTGGTAGAATCTATCCTGGCTAAGAGATGTGTGCCCACTAGATGACAGCCCACTAGACTGTCTAGGAAAGCCCCCAATATTAAATGAAGAAACAAACAAACAAAAAGACTATAGAAAGTGTCAGTGTGGTGTCACTTAGAATCCAGTTTTTGGACTTGACTAGAAGATGAAGGAGAAAACTAAGAAAGGCAACTTGGGAGAAAAAACACAACTAGGAAGAAAGGAACGGCAAGGATCAATACTGTTCTCCAACAGAACATTGCCTTTATGAGTAGGATGCCTTTATAAGAAGGAATATTGGGGCCACAAAAAGAATCTTTGGAGCTAAAGATAGAATGATATAACTACTGATGTGTTTCAGTTGAGGTGATGGAAGATAAAGTTGAGGCAATGACTTGAAAAATAGTAATAAAAGAAAAAGATGCAAAATGAAAGAGAAAAAAATTAGAGGACTAGACCCAGAGTTTCACCATTTGAATAACTGGATTTTCAGAAAGAAAGTGTAGAGGAACAAAAGGAAGGGTATCATTAGAGAAGCTAATAGAAAACAGTTTTTTGTCTTAGGGACATGAGTTTCTCTACTGGAATGAATGCCCAGCATGATAAAGGAGAATAGACCAAATAAATTCAGAAAGAGGCAATAAATCAGAAAGAGGAAGACTTAGAGTACACGATTCAGTAGAAGAGATAGAGAAGAAACCTCCAGGGTTGAGGTAAAGAGAGCTGCTAGCCAGACAACAGCTGGGGTGGGGGCAGGTCCAGGCTAGACCTTCAGGGGAAATTGCTCAACAAGGTGAAAATGGTAGGATACCCGATACACTGGAGTGGTTATTTAGAAGAGACGTACATGTTGTGAGATGGGTTGGGGATGGATTTTTCATAAGAACACAGAAATCCAAGCAACTAAAGAAAGTTACATCTAAGAGAGAGAAAACATTGTGCATAAAAAGGAAAAAACAATTAAACGTACTACCTGCCTCAGCTATAAATAAAGCATATAGAGTGCGAACAGAGTGAAATGATCTTGATATAACCAAAATGATACCAATATATGGGGAGGTGGAGAATAGGAGGTATATTTGGGATGATGGGGAAAGAGATCTAAATTTAATTCTTTGTTTCTGGAAATCAGGAAAACTGAGAAACCAAGGAGTAACAATGCAAGCACATTATTTAGAAACACAGAAATAAATATCAAAAGCATCAACTAAATGAGTTAAAAGAGTTGTTCTCTGGAACTTTTCTGGTGGTTCAGTGGTTAAGAACCCGCCTGCCAATTCAGGGGACATGGGTTCAGTCCTTGGTCCAGGAAGACTCTACATGCTGTGAGGCAACTAGACGCATGCGCCACAACTACTGAACTACTGAAGCTCACACATTCTTAAGCCTGTGCTCTGCAACAAGAGAAGCTACTACAGTGAGGAGCCTGTGTGCCACAACTAGAGGAAGCCTACACTTGCCACAGCTGGAGAAAGCCCGGGCACAGCAATGAAGACCCAGCACCGTCAGAAATAAATATTTATTAATTTAAAAAAGAGTTCATCTCTGAGAATCAGGAAATTATAGAGTTATTTGACTCTTGAAACCATATCATGTGACTTTGGTTAAATGCAAGTGTGTGTGTGTGTGTGTGTGTGTGTGTGTGTGTGTCTGATTAGAGACAGCATGGGACAATTTGAAGTTAGAAGTCACATTGATTGATTGCTTGTAGCCATGGTCAGCTGCTTCAGGTCTTGGAGATGCCTATGAGATCTTCAGTTTGTCCAGTAGGTCACTCGGTATACCAGCCTATGATTCAAAGGAGGGTCTGGCTAGAAATGTACTTTTAGAGTCCTCAGCCTAGAGATGATGGTTAAAGCCATCGGACCAGAGGAGATCAACCAGCAGGTATGGGGAAAGAAGTGATGAGGTCCAGGCATTGAATTTTGAAGGTGCCCCATCATTTAGAAGTAGGGAGAGGAAGAGGATTTAGTAAAGAGAAAGGAGAAGGGTAGCCTGTGAAGTAGGAGGGAAACCAAGAGAATGAGATCCAGAAGCAAAGAAAAGCATTTCAAGAAGGATTTCGAGGAAGCAACCGCATTAACTACTGCTCAGAGTCAAGAAAGATAAAAAGCCTGACTTGCCCATTCCAGTTTGAATATGAAGATTATTAATACATGAATATAATGAGCACTTTGAGTAAGAAATTTCACTAGTGGAAAGTTTCACATTGAATATAGAGAATGGAATTATGTTTAGATGTTGTCATGCCTCATGTTGAATAAGCTCTTTACAGATCTGCAACTAGTTATTTTAGAAAGATGAATTATTTCCCCCTGTTTTCCTGATGCTTTCAAACTAATGAAGGAGCTGAGGGATGGTCATTTTGTCTCATCTTTCTGGATCCCAGCCAGATGTAGATTTTAATAAAAGCCTCAAAAGCCCCAAATCTATTTTTTTCTAAATGATTCTTATGGGGAAAGACAATTTGCCTTTTGTTAAGAAGGCAGCAGAGCTGTGCTGTACTTACCTTTATTAAACTTCAGGGGGCGGGCTCAGACCAAGAAATAAGCTCTGGGCAAATTGCTCAATGCTTGAATACACCTGAGAGCCAGCCTGGAATCTGGGGAGATGAAAGTCATTCTAATCCACCTACTCTAATTAGGAACAATTTACAGTGTTGCTGCTGTGTTTTGTCTAGTAAAAGAGATTAGGGAACTAAGAGCATAATAGCTCTGTTTGGGACTGGGAAACAAAACCTCTGTTCGCTGGATTTATGCCCAAGAGTGCTGGCAAAGAGTTAGAGGTTGCTTTAACGCAAAGGAGAATTAGCTATGATTGGCAGGTGATTTTCACTTGCTAGAAAACCAGTGTTTTATTTAAATGTGAGTTGTCTCAAAGGATATACGTTGGGTAACTTAGGAAAAGGAGAGGTTCTTGTGCTCAGTCAGTCAAGTCTTTGCAACCCCATGGACTGTAGCCCACCAGGCTCCTCTGTCCATGGGATTCTCCAGGCAAGAATACTGGAGTGGGTTGCCATTTCCTACTCCAGGGGATCATCCCGATCCAGGGATCAAACCGGCATCTCCTGTGTTTCCTGTATTAGCAGGCAGATTCTTTACCACTGAGCCACCAGGGAAGCCCTAACTTAGGAAAATGCAGAGTTAATTCAAATATGTGGTGCCAAATTGATTGTGACTATTCCTAGACTTTCACATTCATTGTTTACTTTGGGAGAAAACAGTTTGGCAAATTTTCTGCAAGTCTTGTCACGCGTGAACATCTATGGACAAATTACCCTAACTCTTCACAGATTCCATTTTGTACCCAAGGTCATAGGAGCGGAGGAACAAAACAAACATAAAATAGTGACTTCATTCAGAGCAAAGATTTACTAAGTCCTCAAATATTTATCAGGAAAGATCAAGGCTGCTTACAATTTGCTCTTCAGCCCTGCACTTGCTACCAGGGCTTGCCTTTGTATCACTCAGTCCAAGCTCCTGCAGCTCGCCTCATCACAGGCCAATGAATCGAGAGATGAAGTGTTAGGGTAAGCAACAGAGACTTTATTTGGAAAGCCAGCAGATGAAGATGGTGGACTAGTGTTCCAAAACACCATCTTGCCCAGATTTGGATGCTAGTTTCTTTTAAGGAGCCAAGACAAGACCATGAAGATGTCAAGTGAAAAAGGTGGGGTATGTGTGTGTCTGTGTGTGTTAGTCGCTCAGTCGTGTCCAACTCTTTGTGACCCCATGGATTATAGCCCACTAGGTTCATCTGTCCATGGGATTCTCCAGGCAAGAATACTGGAGTGGGTTGCCATTTCCTTCTCCAAGGGATCTTCCAACCCAGAGATTGAACCCAGGTCTCCTGCATTGCAGTTGGATGCTTTACTGTCTGATCTACCAGGGAAACCCTAAAAGAGGTGATAAGTTGGAAATATTTCCCAGTTCCAATCAGACTTCAGGAGATGTGTTCATTTCTTTTTTCCTGCAACTATTTGTAAGTTGGCTAAGGGCTTCCCTGGTGGCTCAGGTAGTAAAGAATTTGCCTTCAGAGCAGGAGACTTTCGTTCAATCCCTGGGTTGGAAGATCCCCTGGGGAAGGAAATGGCAACCCACTCCAGTATTCTTGCCTGGGAAATCCCATGACAGAGAGGCTGTCAGGCTGCAGCCCATGGGGGTCTCAAAGAGTTGGACAAGACTGAGCAATTAACACTAACACTTTCTTTCCCTGGTCAGGATGTTTCTTGGTAGCTGCAAAAGTGGTATTTTCGCTTAATGCTCAGGCAGGGGAAGCAGGGTTCCCCAAGACAGGCCATTATGTGTGCTTTAAGTCTCAGGCAACTGCCCCTTAGTGACTAGCTTGTAGCAAAAGCGGTAGCTTTCTCTGTCCACTCCAGGTATCAATCTGGTATTGCAGTACCTCCAGGAATGTTGCACCTTCTCTGGGGAAAGAAGAAAAAATCAATAGAATACAAAATTTAAAGTAAAAGAAGCAGATCCAATGTGGAGTCACATTTATTCTTCCCAATTATACTGGCACACAATGGATTTGAAAGAAAGGATAGGAGAGGGGCTGGAGGGGACCAAGGCCCTCAGGATTCCAGTTTCTGTGCTGGACTCAGCATAGATCACACCCTTTGATCCTAAAAACGACACAGTAAGTTGCATATCATTTTCCCCCTTCTACAGATAAGGAGGGTGGGACTCAGAGAGTTTAGGTAAGTTGCATGCCTAAGGAAGGGTCCAGAGCACTCCACTCTTTGCAACCCCATGGGGCCCACCAGGCTCCTCTGTCCATGGGATTCTCCAGGCAAAAATACTGGAGTGGGTTGCCATTTCCCATATTCAGAAAGCCTCCCAGCTTCACTCCATGCAAGCAGCAACCATTTCTAATATTCTGAGAATAAAGATTTATTGCTTTGGGATAAATACTGGACTCTGAGGCTGTACCATGAAGCAATTTTTCCAGACTTGACTCCAGATTCTCCTGATAACCCAGGCAAGGTCAGGGAAGGGTTAAAACCCGAGAAAAGGACAAATGATGGGGGAAGAGCCCCACTGATGACCACCAATTCTTTTATAATTGGTCTCCATTTCACCTGGCTTGTTCCTAAAAAAATGTGCCCAGGTACATATCCTTAATGGGCTCCGTGGGGCTAATGTAGAGAATTCTCTCTTGGATGGAGTCCTTTGGATCAACCTCAGGTGGTACAGTGGTAAAGAACTCGCCAGCCAATGCAGGAGATACAGGAGACTTGAGTTCAGTCCCTGGGTGGGGAAGAGCTCCTGGATTAGGAAAAAGCAACACGCTCCAGTGTTCTTGCCTGGAGAATCCCATGGACAGAGGAGCCTGGCGGGCTACAGGCCGTGGGGTTGCAAAGAGTCAGACACGACTGAGCATGCACACATGCACACTAGTTTGCCTACATCATTTCTCTGCAGGTCAGTTTCCCATCGGTAAAACCACAGTTCTGCATTCATAAGATAAGCTCAGAGATCCCATCCAGTCCTGACTTTCTCTGATTCTGTGCCTCTGCATAGGTAACACCTTGGGAGAAAAGAAATTTATCACCAAAGAATACCATGTGGGTTTGGCATGACTTTATCTTGCTGGCTAGGAATCACAGATAAAGCATTGCCAACAGCTACATTTATGCCAACCAGATGGGAGGTAACACCCCTCTGGAATTCTGACCTGATACTTGAAACCAGAGCAGAGGAGCTCCCCAGTGTGATGTGTTGCCAAGGGACACATTGCTTTTGTGGATAAGGTTTCCTGGTTCTTAGATCTCAGCCATGTCCCCCAGTAGAGTACAGCAAGGTGGCTGTGGATTCCGTGACAACACACGGCAGGCACTGCCAAGGACAACTCTTTGTGGCATAACAGCTTTGCCTGCTGCTGGTGATAATGCGACTTTATTTTCCTGAAGTAGACTGGGTGGGGGCAGCCAGCCCTGCCTGTCCTCTACATCACCTGATGATGGGAATGTTATACAGCCCTTCCTCATCAAGCTTTATTTAAAAATAAGAAGTTGTATTCAAAAAATCACTTCCAGAATTTATGTTAACAACAGTTTATGTATTAAATCCTGCAAACATGCTGTGTACCTGCTAGTTTCATTTAGACTAGAGCAATGATGCCCAGTAAACTATAGTCCCAACCAGCAACATCAGCATGACTGGAGATTGTCAGAAATGACAATTTGTGGGCCCCGCCCCAGACCTCCTAAATCAGAAACTCTGGAGTGGACCCCAGGGACCTCTGTTTTAAGAAGGTCTCCTGGGGAAAAGAACCTGATGCTGGGAAAGATTGAGGTCAGAAAGAGAAGGAGGTGACAGAAGATAAGATGGTTGGATGGCATCACTGACTCAATGGACATGAGTTTGAGCAAACTCTGGAAGATAGTAAAGGACAAGGAAGTCTGGTGTGTTACTGTCCATGAGGTCACAAAGAGCTGGACATGACTCAGTGACTGAACAACAAATTCCGGGACTCTGATGCGCACTCAAATTTGGGAACCACTGACTTAGAGAACTCCGAGAGGGAATGTTCCAGGCTAAGGGCAGGAGATCAGGATCTGAATAAACCTTGCCCTGGTCAGGAGGTTAGCGTGGGAGTTTTTTGTTTGTTTGGTTCATTTTCTTGTAGACACTTCCATGAGCCTCAGGAATCAAGACAGTATTGGTAGTGGTGTGAACAGGTGTTAGTGCTGGATGGCCACATTCTGCACAATAATCCATAACTGTTAAGAAAGAAAAAGGAGGTTGAAACCTGGCCCCAACACTTGCTGGGTTAACTTGGTTCCATTACCAAACACCACATACTTCATCTGCAAGTAGAGGATAACAACTCTTTGCAAACTTGTTGGGAGTTCACAAGAGAAGCATGAAAATTCTCAGCATACTGTCTGGTGTTTGGTAAACCTCCAACAAATATTGGCTATTACTAACATTTATAATGCTGATGCTAATAAAGCAGCATGAATTCTATATGATATTATCACTGCCCCAAAGCAGTGCATGTAAAGGATAGATACAATCTTTAGGGACCAGAGACAAGGGTTCAAATCTAGGTCCTGGTACTCACCGCATTGGATAGGCAGTCAGTATTAATATCTTTTCTCTAGTTATTTGTTAAAAATTGGAAAGATGACAATCACCTATTGTAAGGAAATTAAAGCAGCTTATTTAATTCCTGAATGCTATAGGAAGGAGGTCAATACATTTTCTTTTGTCTTCTTCCTTTTCATTGGAAAAATAAACCCAGTTTTCAACGGTATGAAGGTCAGTGTGCTGGGGATTTAATCAAGTAGAGCATTCATATTGGAGTATTCAATCGAGGTAGCTTTGAAAAATATCTGTTTAAAGCTGAGAAAATACCTGTTTAAAGCTATGGCCAGTTATGAAGGAGAAAGTGACCCTGGATGTATATTTCTCTTTCTTGTTCATTATCCTGTAGAAAAGTTTAAGGCTCCTGACAATTAGGAAGAAAAATAGCCCAGGCCAAAGAAGGCTTTTCAAGGAAGACTCCTGAAGGTTCACTAACCAAAAGAAATGGCAAATTAAGTTTTCCTTGTTAATAAAAAAAAAAAAGACTTTACGCATATAAAAAGCATTCCCACAGCTTCTGCTTAGTGCATCTCCAAATGAACAGGATTCTCAGGTTCCTAAATTGCAATCCCTTGCCAGTGCATCTCCCTTGGCCTTTTGTTTTTCACTTTAAGAAGACTGGCCACAGGGCTCAGATGTCTTTTTCTGGCCTTTCTTCCTTTCTGCTCCCACTCCCCTCCAATGTGTATACATTTTCCTCATCCTGTTGTTGCAGGTGCTGTAAGCAGTTATGTAATACAATCATAGACATTTGGTTGAGTGTCTAACTGAACCAAAGTGTACTTTCCCAGTACAAAGCATAAGAAACACAGGAGGTGTGACTATAAGATAGTAAGGTTGAGTCTTTGATTCCCAAAATTAAATCTTAACATTTATTTATTTAAGGAAGTTGAGGATGATGACTAGAAGCATGGAATCTGGTCTCCGAGTTTACACTATGCTTCTTTTAAAAGCATTTTATTTGGTCACACAAGGTCTTAGTGGAGGCATGTGGAATCTAGTTCCCTGACCAGGGACCCCTGCTTGGGAAGCACAGAATCTTAACCACTGGACCATAAGGGAAGCCCCAGTACTATAGCTCTTGCACTCAGTCCTGTGTCCTCTGGCAATTGATTATCATCCCTTCAAGGCTTCCGTGTGCTCAATGGCAAAATTGAAGCAGTGACAGTATCTGCTTACAGGGTTGTTATGGGAATTAAAAGAAATAACACATGAAGCAAAATTCCTGGAACACAGTATGTACTCGATAAATGTTAGCTATAATTACTTTTAGGGCTTCCCAGTTATGCTTAGTTTCTCAGTCGTGTCCAACTGAAAGGTTGTTGCAGAAACCACGGAAAGACGCTGGGATTCTTAGCCTCCGGAGGAGAAGAATTCAATCCGGGGCCAGAGACAAGGCTTGATTGCTCAGAGCTTTTGTGTAATAAAGTTTCTTCTGACATAGGCATCAGAAGGGGGCAGAAAGAGTACTCCCTTGCTAGTGTTAGCAGTGGAGTTATATACTCTCTAATTGGTTATTACACTGAATCAAAAGAATGTCTGGAGGTTGTAAAGACCTCACCAGACCCATTCCCATAATTTACATTTCAAGATAACAGGATTAGCATTTGACAATAGAAAGATCCTCCAGACTCACTCCCATAATATACATTCTAAGATATCAGGATTAGTCAGAAGGTTTTCAGGAAGGAGAAACTGTCCTCCAGCTGGATACATTGTTTTTGTATAAGCCCTAGTATTGAGTTTAAACTGAGTTGTGTAATTGACTAAGACAGGAATGCAGAGGGAAAAAAAAGTTTGTCCTTTTCTCCTCCTTGAGAATTCCAAATCCCTCTCTCCCTGGGGACCCCTAGACTTCTTATCAACCTGCCTAGGAGATGACTCTCTCACGACTCTATGTGACCTCATGGACTGTAACCTGCCAGGCTCCTCTGTCCATGGGGATTCTCCAGGTATACTGGAGTGGGTTCCCATACCCTCCTCCAAGGGATCTTCCCAACCCAGGGATCGAACCCAGATTGAGCCACCAGGGAAGCCCAAGAAGACTGGAATGGGTAGCCTATCTCTTTCCCAGGGGAACTTCCCGATCCAGGAATCAAACCAAGGTTTCCTGAATTGCAGGTGGATTCTTTACCAGCTGAACTACCCAGAAAGCCCAAAGGGGACGCTGTGGTTGCATGGGTCTGGAATAGAACTTCAGCCTCCCGTGTGGCAGGTGAGAATTCTACCACTGACCCACCCAGGTGGCTCAGTGGTAAAGAATCTGCCTGCCAAGCAGGAGAAACAGGTGTGATCCTTAGGTCAGGAAAATCTCCTGGAGAAGGAAATGGTAACACACTCCAGTATTCTTGCCTGGGAAATTGCATGGACAGAGGAAACTGGAGGGCTACAGTCAATGGGGTCACAAAAGAGTCAAACACAGCTCTTTTAGTTAGCAACTAAACATCAGCAATGGCAATTGCTTTTAGCCCTTATTTAATACAAATATAAACGTTCATAAGATAGAATATAAAAATTCCTTTCCATATTTTATTTTTGACTCCCTAGTACCCTGGGCCCTTACATCCCTCTGGCCCCTCACCTATAAGACATCACCTTTGTTTTTGGAATATGTCTTTCAAGCTTTAGTCTTCCACCCCAAAGGTATCCACTTGATATATGTATATATTCTCCCTTGTCAGCTTATGTTTATTTCAAAAATTCACAGTAGAACTTTGGAAAATTTCTATGAGACTGAACCAGGCATGAAATACAGAGTGAATAGATTGCAAAACTTTAGAGCTTTGGCCTTATGCCTAATTTTCAAAATAAAAAATTGCCTTGTTCTACATGGCTGCTTATATCCGCAAAAAAGGGTCTGGATGAATGTTATTTTCTCAAAAAATTCATACCCTTCTCAAAGCTGCTGATATTGTCATCACAGCAAATATTCAGAAGATTGTGCTGGTGGCCCTGAAGGGGGCTGGGATGATAATTCTGCGTACACACACACCTTTTCTTTCCCTTCTTCCTGCCAGTGAATTTATCTTTTTATTTGCTAATTTAAAAGCTTTTCACAACATTGTAAATCAACTCTGCTGAATAAAATACATTGTTTTTAAGCATTTAATAATTGAGTTATGTTGTGAGTTACTCATATATTTATAAATTTATTTAACATATTCTGAATTCCTATTATGCCCTGGCAATGTTGTATTGAGGAGGATGGAAAGGAAGTTGAGCACACAACATATACCCTTAAGGGTTTACATTTTCTTAAGTGAGCCATGAAATGCTAAGAAAAGATTAAACAATTGTAAAATTAAAAATAAACCCATGCTGTAATTCCTGGTTTTGGTTACCAGAAATTGGTTGTGTGTATGTATGTGTGTGAGTGTGCATTCATGAGTGTGCATGGTGTGTATTACATTTGGCTGATGAAAAGCTTTGCCTTTTTTTTTTTTTTTAAAGAACTTTAATGCTATGTTAAAATTTCCTCAGGAAAACCAGGTGATCAGATAAAAGCTAAAAAAAGATGTAATTGATTATACAGATGTCAAAAACACAGAGGAAAAACCACCAGAAGACTGACCTGCATTTTCTTAGTGTGTGTGTGTTAATTGTTCGGTTGTGCCCGACTCTTTGGGACCTCATGGACTGTGGACTGCCAGACTCCTCTGGCCATGGCAGGCAAGAATACTGGTGTGGTTTGCCATTTCCTTCTGCAGGGGATCTTTCCTAACCAGGGATGGAACCCGAGTCTCCTCTGTTGCATGCAAGTTCTTTACCATTTTCTCAGTACTTACGTACTGATTCATAAACTAGCCTTAAGTCATTGTACACAGACATCTCATTCTTCACGCAGTTTGAATAATGGGCCTCACTCCGGCTCAAACAGTTGTTTGTTTGGTTTCAAATTTTATTTACTTATTTATGGCGGTGCTGGGTCTTCGTTTCTGCGCTCGGGCTTTCTTTAGTTTTGGTGAGCAAACTGCTTGTTGCAGTGGCTTCTCTTGCTGCAGAGCCCCGGTTCTAGGCACACGGACTTCTCTAGCTGTAGCTCATGAGCTTAGTTGCCCTGCAGTGTGTGGAATCTTCCTGGACCAAGGATTGATTCTGTATCCCCTGTGCTGACAGATGGATTCTCAATCACTGGACCACCAAAGAAGTCACTGGCCAAAACAATTTTGTCTTTTGTATAATTCGTGTGTAAATCTGGAGTAAGAAGAAAGTAGCTCTGAATGTGGGGAAGAAAATATGGCTGGAGGAGATGAGGAAAGTAAAGCTCATTCATTGAATGTGACTCTCTACTCACCTCAACCCACCAGGATCCACTCACATATCCCTGTTTTTGTATTTTTTTTTTTCTTTAAGCACACAAATCAGCACTTCAAGCTGCATTTTTGTATTTTCTCATCAGTTCTCTCCATTGTTTGCCAAGTCCTTCTGGACCAAGCAAAACAAAATGTATTTCCTTCTTGGTGATTGTTTGGTCTGTAGACCTGTGTGTTTGTGTGTGTGTGTGCGCGTGCTTGTGTGTGCACTGCCCGGCTGGTAGGTAGACAGATTTCCCCCACACCCTCGGGCTTTGAATAGAGCAGAAAGGTGGAGATTGTTTTTTAACTTAGCAATAACAATGATGTTATGAAAATAATTAGACAATACTTAAGGCAGCATCAAAAACAACTGACTTAGATGTGACACATAGCAGCTGTGACTGTCATTAAAGACAAGGCCAAAGACAATTATTTTAGGTCCTCAGACCAAAAGTCATTGAGGCAGATTTTGTGTATGAGGGAAAGTGGGAAGTGATATCTTATTTCCCCAAGTAGGATATCCCAGGTCTATTTCTGTGTTTTTTTTTTTCAGATACTATGATATTTTTCACTTGGTGTATGTGTATGTATACCTGTATTTCTTTTAAAAAGCTGTAACTTATCCTTTCAACCAATCATTCATTTTGATGGAAAATAAACTTGTGTTTCATATTTTACTTTGTTTCATTTTATCTATTTGTTTTCCTCTGCAACAAATGGCAAAACCAGAAATAGTGCCAGGTGAATGACCATGAAATTGTTGGGGGAATGTGTAATTTCCTCAGTTCTGTCTCATTGCAAGAAAAATTTGGAGTGATGGACGAACCCGCGTTACAGCCCTTGGATGGACCAGTGTTACAGCCCCACATTATAGCTCAGTTTTATTTAGAAAGTAAAAGAAACCACATCCTCAAAGAGTGAGGGCATGTTGACCCGAAAGATGTGAAGACAAGAGAAGCCCTGGCCCAATTTTGGCTCCTCTTTTTATATGTTTTTTTCTCCTCCCCCTGGGCCTGCCCTATGTAAATTGGGGCTAGCCAGGAGCGCCCATTGTTTGTTTTACCTGAGGTCCTCACTGGGGTCTTTGGACCTTCCTTTGTTCTATTTTCGTGGGCTTTCCCCTTTCTTATCCTTAAGCCATAGCCATTCTGGACTCCTGTTTCCTATTCTAACTACCTAACATTCCCCCCTCAAGAGATGAGAGGCCCAATTCTTTGGGTATAGGGGCACTGAGGTCTTTCTGGTTACTTCCTGCTGAACTGGGATGGTGAGGGGCACTGGGCCTCCCCCTCTTGCTAGTCTCAAGCCTCAGAGTCCTTATAGCAGTGTCCATCTAAGGGTGAGTGATATTTTCCATGGTCGGCTGTAGTTTTACATATCCTTGTTGAACTGGCACTGCATGTTGTAGCTTGTTGACCTGGGCAGAGACAAAATGGGTTAGACAATGGATAATACATGGGGCAATCATAAGCAGCATCAGTATGGTGATAACAAGGACTAGTAGGGGCATTAGCCAACTCCAAATTCCCCATGTCAGAAAGGTCTCCCAAAAAGAGATTGTAGCCACCCCAAGAACTCTCTAGCTCATTCTTTGAGGTCCTGTAGGGTCTGAATATTTTTCTTGAGGACTATGAGACTTTCTTTAACTTAGCTGGAGATATTTACACAGAAACACATCTCATTCAAGATGGCTCAAGTCCCTCCTTTTTCAGGGATCAGGAGATGAATCTCCTGTCTGTTTTGGAGTACAACTCCTGTCAAGCTGTGCTGGCTCTTTAGAGCTGTCCTGAGAAATTTTATCCCCAGAAATCTAATTTTGGGACTGTTCATTAGAATGGCACTCATTTGTAGTTCTGACTAGGTATCTGAGATCTCCCAGGGGCTCACAGATGTATTGAATGTCCTCTTCTGTTCTCTTTCATGGCTTGACTCGTGAGTAATGAATCCAGGAGTCATGTACTGGTATTTTGACTGCTGTGGGGGTAGGAAGTATTACAGGTAGGGGCCCTTCCATGTGAGTTGCCCAAATTTGGTTCTTCTTTTTATATGTTTTTCTCCTCCCCCTGGGCCTACCCTATGTAAATTGGGCTAGTCAGCAGTGCTTTTGTTTTACCTGAGGTCCTCACTCTGGTCCTCAGACCTTCCTTTGTTCTATTTTCAGTGGGCTTTTTTCTTCCTTATCTTTTGGCCATCGCCATTCTGGACTTCTTTTTCCTATTCTAACTACCTAACAAAATCAATGAAAATTAGGCATGGGAACCTTGATGTCACTGGAGGTGCCTCCTTTAGATATTGATCCTGCTATTCTAATGACTTGAATAGCAATGCAATGTGCATTTTGAGTATGAGAGCTGGATGGGAAGCAAGTGGTCAAGCTACAAAGTAATGGCTTCCGAGGTGGCTCAGTGGTAAAGAATCCGCCTGCCAATTCAAGCTACAAAGTAAATAGAAGAAAAGAAATATAATTGTGATTCTGGGTCCATAAGGTGGCGGATGCCTGTGTCTTCATCTTAATACTGCATTCTGAGATCTGTTTATGGCCTGAAAGGTACAGGATCTATGGAAAGAGATGAATTCCTTATGGTTGCCCTACTTCTATGGCTCCAGCCAGAGTAAACTCCCATTTATTTTGTAAGTTTCTAGACTGGAACATGCTGGGACACTTTGAGTTTTCAGGAGGTCACAGGATACCTTTGTCATACATGGTAGTTTAGTCTTTATGTGTCTCCTTCTGTCACCAGATTTCTAGTGCTTTCAGTATAAGAACACATGGTTCATGTATCTCTATAGCTCCAGCCTTGCACATATTCTATGAGCTTTGTTCAGTGAAAGAAGGAATGAAGAATAGATTTAACAGGCGGAGAAACTTCTTACTGAGAAATTCTCTTCTCTCTGCAACTGATTTTGGGAAGTGATTCTCCATTCTTCAACTTTGTAAACATGGCCCCAAGACCTAGTTTGGGGCTAAAGGTGATCAGAAAAATGGAGAAACTTCTATTATTCTATAAGAAAATGCAGAACTTAATTTGGGGAGTAAAAAGCACATTTCATGGAAATTAAATCTGTGGACAACTGGAAAAAATCACTTAAAGCATAAGCATGTAAAT
Organism: Antilocapra americana; assembly: GCA_007570785.1. NCBI lineage: Eukaryota > Metazoa > Chordata > Mammalia > Artiodactyla > Antilocapridae > Antilocapra > Antilocapra americana. The sequence continues at coordinate 4,954,624 of ML661332.1, forward strand.
ATGTCATTGATTAGCTGTAAGATCTTTCTCTGTCTCTGTCTCTCTCTCTCTCTCACACACACACACATACCCACAGAGTTTAAAAGATGTACAAGGACTGTGTGTATAAGTGTGTGCACCAAGTCACTTCAGTTATGTCTGACTCTTTGTGACCCAATGGATGAACCCCCCAGGCTCCTCTGTCCATGGGATTCTGTCCATGGGCAAGAACACTGAAGTGGGTTGCCCTGCCCTCCCCCAGGGATCTTCCCAACCCAAGGTTTGAACCTGCCTTTCTGTGTCTCCTGCACTGGCAGGCGTGTCCTTTACCACTAGCGCTACCCTTTCTTCTATACAAGGACAATGCTCTACACATTTCGACATGTCCTAAGTAAGTTTCAAAACCATTTTAGTGAGCTGCACACTCCTCCATCATGTTGTAATCATGCCCCCTACTTGGGGGGCTAGAATTATTCTCACCCAAACAGAGAGATCTGGTCTCTGACCTTAGCTGCAGGGAAGTATTCTTTTGGCCATTGGAATGTCCTGACTGATAAGAGAGTCTTTGTTTACCATGGGGTCTTGTGCCAAACCAGACAGTCTAACAGTGTAATTTATGATTGGGTCTTTTGGCCACACAGCACCTGTTCCATCTGCAGAGGAGCTAAAGACTAAGTACAATACACAACACGGTGACACAGGGAGTCACTCAAGCCTACAAGATTGAACCCAGTAAACACCGGAGACAACCAAGGACCAGGTGGCCTTCTTTGGGTGACAATACTCTAGGACATCACCAGATGGTCAACACCGAAATCAGACTGATTATATTCTTTGCAGCCAAAGATGGAGAAGCTCTATACAGTCAGAAAAAAAAGACTGGGAGCTGACTGTGGCTCAGATCATGAACTTCTTATTGCCAAATTTAGACTAAAATTGAAGAAAGTAGGGAAAATCACTAGACCATTAAGGTATGACCTAAATCAAATCCCTTATGATTATACAGCGGAAGTGAGAAATAGATTTAAGGGACTAGATCTGATAGACAGAGTGCCTGATGAACTATGGACAAAGGTTCGTGACATTGTACAGGAGACAGGGATTAAGACAACCCCCATGGAAAAGAAATGCAAAAAAGCAAAACGGCTGTCTGAAGAGGCCTTACAAATACCTGTGAAAAGAAGAGAAGTGAAAAGCAAAGATATTCCCATCTGAATGCAGAGTTCCAAAGAATAGCAAGGGGAGATAAGAAAGCCTTCCTTAGTGATCAATGCAAAGAAATAGAGGAAAACAACAGAATGGGAAAGACTAGAGATCTCTTCAAGAAAATTAAAGATACCAAGGGAACATTTCATGCAAAGATGGGCTCGAAAAAGGACAGAAATGGTATGGACATAACAGAAGCAGAAGATATTAAGAAGAGGTGGTAAGAATACACAGAATAACTGTTCAAAAAAGATTTTCACAACCCAGATAATCATGATGGTGTGGTCAGTAACCTAGAGCCAGACATCTTGGAATGTGAAGTCAACTGGGCTTTAGAAAGCATCACTATGAACAAAGCTAGTGGAAGTGATGGAATTCCAGTTGAGCTATTTCAAATCCTGAAAGATGATGCTGTGAAAGTGCTGCACTCAATATGTCAGCAAATTTGGAAACCTCAGCAGTGGCCACAGGACTGGAAAAGGTCAGTTTTCATTCCAATCCCAATGAAGGGCAATGCCAAAGAATGCTCGAACTACCACACAATTGCACTCATCTCACATGCTAGTAAAGTGATGCTCAAAATTCTCCAAGCCAGAATTCAGCAATACGTGAACCGCGAACTTCCAGATGTTCAAGCTGTTTTAGAAAAGGCAGAGGAATCAGAGATCAAATTGCCAACGTCTGTTGGATTATCAAAAAAGCAAGAGAGTTCCAGAAGAAAAAATCTATTTCTGGACTATACCAAAGCCTTTGACTGTGTGGATCACAATAAACTGAATTCTGAAAAAGATGAGAATACCAGACCATCTGATCTGTCTCTTGAGAAACCTGTATGCAGGTCAGGAAGCAACAATTAGAACTGCACATGGAATAACAGACTGGTTCCAAATGGGAAAAGGAGTACATCAAGGCTATATATTGTCACCCTGCTTATTTAACTTATATGCAGAGTACATCATGAGAAACGCTGGGCTGGAAGAAGCACAAGCTGGAATCAAGATTGCCAGGAAAACTATCAGTAACCTGAGATATGCAGATGACACCACCCTTATGGCAGAAAGAGGAACTAAGAGCATCCTGATGAAAGTGAAAGAGGAGAGTGAAAAAGTTGGCTTAAAGCTCAACATTCAGAAAACTAAGATCATGGTATCTGGTCCCATCACTTCATGGGAAATAGATGGGGAAACAGTACAGGCTTTAGTTTTTGTGGGCTCCAAAATCACTGCAGATGGTGATTGCAGCCATGAAATTAAAAGATGCCTACTCCTTGGAAGAAAACTTATGACCAAACTAGATGGCATATTTAAAAGCAGAGACATTACTTTGCCAACAAACATCCGTCTAGTCAAGGCTATGATTTTTCCAGTAGTCATGTATGGATGTGGGAGTTGGATGGTGAAGAAAGCTGAGCACCAAAGAACTGATGCTTTTGAACTGTGGTGTTGGAGAAGACTCTTGAGAGTCCCTTGGACTGCAAGGAGATCCAACCAGTCCATCCTAAAGGAGATCAGTTCTGGGTGTTCACTGGAAGGACCGATGTTGAAGCTGAAACTCCAGTACTTTGGCCACCTCATGCGAAGAGCTGACTCATTGGAAAAGACCCTAATGCTGGGAAGGATTGGGGGCAGGAGGAGAAGGGGACGACAGAGGATGAGATGGCTGGATGGCATCACCGACTCGATGGATATAGGTTTGGGTGGACAGGGAGGCCTGGAGTGCTGTGAATCATGGAGTCACAAAGAGTCGGACACAACTGAGTGACTGAATGGAACTGAACTCTAGGTATAATGTCACACACTATTTTGAAGGGACTTCACACTGTCCATGACTCTTGGGAGAGGACAAATGGAAGCTCCGCCTCTAGAATTTTCTTCGGACTCTACCCTATCACATCTGTCCTTGGCTGATTTTAACCTGTAGTCATTCATTGTGATAAACCATAACTATGAATATAATAGCTTACAGTGAGTTCTGTGAACCCTTCTGCTGCATATCAAGTCAGAGAGTGACCTTGACAACCAACCTCAACTCTGCAGTTGGCATCAGATGTGAGGGAGGTTTTGTGGACTATACTTCCTAATTGTACTCCCTTCAGCAGACAGTGGAGGACAGGGAAGCCTGACGTGCTGCAATTCTTAGAGTTGCAAAGAGTCAAACATGTCTTAGTAACTGAACAACAACAACAACTCCCTAACTTCACCGGATCTTTACTATTTCCCTTTGTACTAAGTTGTCAAAGATTTTTAAGTGAAACATGAGTTTAACATTTTGTAGACTAAAAAAGATTACCTTAAGTATACATCATTTGTAATATGCACTTAAAGGATAAATGTGTTATGGTATGGCTCTTAGAATTAAAAAAATAAAGCAAGATGTTTCAGTTTTTTTGTAATACATAATAAAATAGTAATATATATAATGTCAATGGATATGGATCTTTGCTCATTTCCTCATATTAAGTTTGTAAAAGTAGAAGTAATGGGTTGAAAGACCTGGACATCAAGCTTGAAGAACGTGGAGCTTTGAATGTGTAGCACAAGATGCGGAAGGTGGGGAAAAGCCTTCCAGGTGAGTCAGTGAGAGGAGGCCAATTAATGGAGGCAAGGAGGCCAGGAGAAAATATATTTCATCACACTCTTTCATTTGGATAATGAGACCTTTTTTTTTTTTGCACTAGCATTATGAAGGAGAAAAAGCTTATTCAAATGAATTCTCCATTGGAATGATTTATATTTCCTTACTTAATGGGAAGAGAATAAAAATGTCATCAGCAGACTGTATTCTTCTTGGAAGTTGCAACACTGAGTTCATCCAAAAAGAGACAGTTGGAATTACATTTGGAACCAAGGTCAGGTTTAAAGCGTGCCTACTTTGTGCTCCTGAGTATCCAGGGAGAAATTCATTCTCTTCTTAAGCATTTGAGTTGCTTAATTAAGTCTCATCAGAAGACTGTCTCCTCTCCAGTTTTCATGCTTAGCTCTCGCTTGCTTTTTTTGCTGTATTTCGAAGGGTTTGAGAAGTGACAGCTGTATGAGAACTGTTGTGCAGACTGCAAGGGCATTGTCTAAGAAGGTGACATAGCCCTGTGCTTCCTCATTTGCAGAGCAGTGACTGCTTGATTCAAATACTGGCTCCATCACTTACTCTGTGGCTGACTTTGGCCAAGTACTTAACTTCTTCAAGCCTCAATTAAAATGTACCTATTCATACCAACTATGCCAATGGCACATAGCTGAATCAGTTTAATTGTTAAATGTTCTATGAACACCCATCTGGCTAGGCTAAGGGCACAAGAAGAGATGCAGGTGGACTGTGAGGCATAGGGAGCCTTCTATAATCTGAGAGATCTCCAGATTCTTCTTCTTTCCAGAAACTATGCTAATGCAGCCCCTAGGGTGGAAGACTTTGGTAGTGAGTACAAGTAAGTCATGATTTTTTCTGATCTTCAACACCAAACAGAATCCTCCTCTTACATTCCCTGTCTCAGAAAATGTCCCTATCACTGATCTCCTCGGTTTTTCGCCACCCTGGGCATTGTCTTGGCTCCTTCAAATTCTCACCAGTCTACTAGAAAACCCTTTCTGCCTCTTAAATATTTCTGCCCCGTCTTTCTTCTCACTGCACCCACTAATTCAGAGAAGGAACCTGAAAACAAAAGTACAAAGCTTGGCATAGTTTAAGCCCCAGGCTTTCAAGGCCAAGTCTGGGGATCACTGGAAGTCCCCAAAGTGGTCAAGGACTGAAGAAGCGTTCAAGGTTGCAATGTTCTCACTTTGCTTCGTTGCCCTTTTCAGGTGTGTTATACTGTTGTTTCTGCAAATATTTTGTATTATATCAGGACTGTGTGATGAAGTCATGTGTAAATCACACAAGCTAATAATTGACTGTAGGCATTTAAGATTTTTCACTTTATATTTAAACTTATATACCATGCTGTTAGAATCCTCCTCCCCTCAAACTAGGAATGTTTGTGTAAAGAAAAAATAGCTTTTCTTTCCAAATTATTACAACGTCTCCACTAGACCTGTGAATCTATTGTTTTATAATTTACCTTTCTGAGACTGATGTTTATGTGAAAAATTAATTTTGTGTTGATCGCAGCCATATTTCCTGACAGCTTGGGTAAATATTTGCCTTAAAGTTTCAGAAAGATAGGAGCAAAGTGTTTAAATAAAGATATCATTAGTCTTCAATGTGAATTGCCCTAGTAAATCTCAAAATGTTTGCTTTCTTGAGGGAGGGACTTGTCAGTTTCGTCAGGGGATCCACATCTTATCAGGAGTTGTCTGTATTTTTGGGTCAAATAAAAGCACTGGAGAAAATAGCCACATTGGTGAAACAAGAATGTCATTTATGAGGAATAAAATAATTACCCTCCATTAATAATGTCATATTTATGGCTTTGCAAAAAGATTAGCTTCAGGGAAAGAGATTACTTCCACTTTTCCCAGGCTCAAGTTTTGTTCTTTCCTTTCTCCTTCCAGAGGACAGAATGTCCCTCAGCATGAAAACAAGCAGACCAGGTAGCCAAAATATCTTAGCAGATTCTGGTTGAAACAAATAGGAACAAACATACTTGGAGAGAGTTTCTCTTATTTGATGGTATGGTTCCGGCTGAGATTTTTCAAACCAGAAGTTTTGAAAACAAATGTGTTCCACAGTCTCCCACCTCTGTTCAGTTCAGTTCAGTTCAGTCACTCAGTCGTGTCCAGCTCTTTGCAATCCCATGAATCACAGCATGCCAGGCCTCCCTGTCCATCACCAACTCACGGAGTCTACCCAAACCCATGTCCATCCAGTCGGTGATGCCATCCAGCCATCTCATCCTCTGTCGTCCCCTTCTCCTCCTGCCTTCAATACTTCCCAGAATTAGAGTCTTTTCCAATGAGTCAGCTCTTCACATAAGGTGGCCAAAGTACTGGAGTTTCAGCTTCAACATCAGTCCTTCCAATGAACACCCAGGACTGATCTCCTTTAGGATGGACTAGTTGGATCTCCTTGCAGTCCAAAGGACTCTCAAGAGTCTTCTCCAGCACCACAGTTCAAAAGCATCAATTCTTCAGTGCTCAGCTTTCTTCACCATCCAACTCCCACATCCATACATGACTACTGGAAAAACCATAGCCTTGACTAGACGGATGTTTGTTGGCAAAGTAATGTCTCTGCTTTTAAATATGCCATCTAGTTTGGTCATAAGTTTTCTTCCAAGGAGTAGATGTCTTTTAATTTCATGGCTGCAATCACCATCTGCAGTGATTTTGGAGCCCAAAAAACTAAAGTTTGACACTGTTTCCACTATTTCCCCATCTATTTCCCATGAAGTGATGGGACCAGATGCCATGATCTTAGTTTTCTGAATATTGAGCTTTAATTCAATTTTTTTACTCTCTTCTTTCACTTTCATCAGGAGGCTCTTTAGTTCCTCTTCACTTTCTGCCATAAGGGTGATGCCATCTGCATATCTGAGGTTATTGATATATGTTGATTCCAGCTTGTGCTTCATCCAGCCCACCTCTGAGAAGCAGTTGTTTATTCCTTTTCCTACAGGTGTTTTTATTCCCATCATAACTGAGATCTTTTCCTGAATCAGCAATTAGATTGGTTACCCTTGTATCAAAACTACAGTGAGGAACCACCTCACATGGGTCAAAGTATCCATTATTTGAAATTCTACCAATAACAGATATAGAAAATAAGTTTATGGTTATCAGGGGGAAAGGGGAGGGACAGGATGAACTGGGAGATTGAAATTGACATATACTCAGTATTATACATAAAATAGATTACAAAAAAAGAACCTACTATCTTGAGCTCAACTTAATATTCTATAATGACCTATATGAGAATAGAATCTAATAGAATTTAGAATAGAATAGAATCTAAAAGAGTGGATATATGTATAAGTGATTCACTTTGTTGTACAGCAGAAACTAACACAACATTTTAAATCAACTCCAAAAAAATTAATTTTAAAAAAGTCTACCAGAAAAATAAAAAAAGTCTACAAATAACAAATGCTGGAGAAGGTGTGGAGAAAACGAAATCCTTGTACACTGTTGGTAGGAATGTAAATTGGTCTGCCACTATGGAAATAGTATGAAAGTTCCTTTAAAAAGTAAAAATAGAACTGCCATATGATCCCACAATTATACTCCTGGGCACATATCCAGATAAAACTCTAATTTGAAAAGATACATGCTCTCCCAATATCTATACAGATCTGAAGAACCAAGGAATCCTGTTAGAGTAAATCAGTAATATGTTATTTGGTCCCCCCGCCCTTTTTTTTCCCAAAGGAAAGGCAACTCCATATCATTTATTTCTGCTTTCTGATGCTTTCTGACCTTCTCAGTGACCCTAATACAATAGACTAAAAAGAGTTTGTCTACACATCTGAAATATGAATCATTACTCACACAATGGGAAGCTGTTAAGAAAAATTATCCTTAACTCCTCAGAGGAACTTCTATTAGAGCCATACATTTCTCAATGTTCAAGACAAAGAAAAAATATTTAATGAACAATTCAGCCTGAAGAGATGTTAAAATTGGCTCATTTAGAAGAGAAGGCTTCCGTCAAGCCCTTTTTAAGTGTATTCAGCAAATTTTTAGTGATGTTGTTTGTATATAGGGGATCATATTAGAAATATGGAGGAGATAAGAACAGAGAGATCAAGATTTTGACTACAAGAGGCTCACTGTTTATAAGGGGAATGAGACAAGGAATCGGCCACCAGCAAGACAAGAAGAACGTTTTTCCCAGAGGAGACCAGGATATTCTGAGAGGGAGGTATCCTTTGTTTGGGAGGACCAGCTAAAGTTTCATGAAAGAGGAAAAAAACTGATATTGATTTTGAAGGATGCAAAAGATATCTGCAAAGGAAAATCTAGGAGAATCAATGTGTTCAGCAAGCGGCTCAGCTTGAGCATGAGAGAGCCTGGGAGAAGGGCATCCAACTTAGAAGCCTATTTAAAAGTCTGGACACACTGTAATGATGGCCCAAGCTAAGGAAGTGTTAGTAGAGCCACAAAATAAGGACCGATAGAAGAGGCATTGCTGAGATAAGACCGCAGGGACTGAAAGTTGGCATTAATCATGGGGTAAAAGAGAGGAATGAGTGTCCAGCTCAAGAGAATGAAGGAAAGACTAAGCTATTAGCGGAAGGCTAAATGTGGAGAAAGTAGCTTCATAAACACATTTGAAATAGGCTGAAATTCCAATATGGCAGGCAGAATAGTTTTAAAGGAGAGCATTTTGTCTTTGTGAATGAATAAAACTACCACTGAAAAGCTTATAAATTTTGCCTTAGTCCTTCTTAATAATTTGAATAGTATAATAAAATGACCTTGACTTCCAAACATATTTATTTACAGATATAAATATTAGACTGGGTCCTAAAAGCACCCAATTAGAGATGTCCTTTAAATTATTTTACTTTTTAAATTCATGGGCATCTTTGTATGAAAGTTCTTGGAATTTTAATAAAACATAACATATGCCTTCTAACTATGCAACTGATTATTATTTTAAATTCAGAGTATTTTGATACTATTGGTGCAAGCTTCATAACCCATCTTCAAGATCAGCTTTAGCCAATGAAATTATTTGTGACTGTAAACTCCTAGGTTCTCAATAAAAGAACCAAAATGATATACACAGAAAAAAAAAACATTTATTAGAACTGGAAGAAACAAAAGCCTGAATAAATGGAAAACAATTCACAGCATTTAGTCACTAAAATAGACCACTGGACAATAATATTATGTTCAATGTTTATCCAAGCATAATGATGTTTTTGTGGCAATAGCAGAATAGTATTTACAGAAAACAATGGAAAATTTCTAGGTTAAGCAGAAATGATTTCGAAATTTGGTGATAAAATGGCCAAACACAGATTAAAATCACAGATTAAAAAATAATGAAACAAATGATCAGTATCTAGAATGGAAAAATTTTAAAGGAATTTTAAATCAAGAGTCCTAAGATAAGAATACTTAATACATAAAAGTTTGTGGTGCATATACACCATAATAGTAATACTCAGCTATAAAAAAGAATGCATTTGAGTCAGTCCTAATGAGGTGGATGAAGCTGCAGTCTATTATATAGAGGAAAGTAAGTCAAAAAGAGAAAGACAAATACTGTGTATTAAAGCATATATATGGAATTTAGAGAGATGGTAATGATGACCCTATATGCAAGACAGCAAGAGAGACACAGATGTAAAGAATAGACTTTTGGACTCTGTGGGAGAAGGGCAAGGATGGGATGACTTGAGAGAACAGCATGGAAACATGTATATTACCATATGTGAAACAGATGACCAGTCCGTTTGATGCATGAAGCAGGGCACCCAAACCAGTGCTCTGGGACAACCCAGAGGGATGGGGGCGGCGGGATTCAGGATGGGGGACACATGTATACCTGTGGCTGATTCATGGTGATGTACGGCAAAATCCATAACAATATTATAAAGTAATTATCCTCTAATTAACATAAATACATAAATTATGAAAATAAAACTATCTAGAAATGATAATGACTCAAGAAAGATTGTCTGAGTTGAATTATTATTAATGTAATAAAATCTTGATAACAACATAACTTGTAATTTTATTGCAATTAAGACAAGAAAAATAGATTTTTACGAAATAAATACATAATTGGAAAGCTGCATATATCTTTATTTTATGAAACATCCAGACTTTACTGACTGGTCAAGAGAGCATCCAGAAGTGGATAATAATAACTATGAACCATCTTTGATACTTTGCTGGTTTATCACTCATTTCAAAAAATCACTGATTAATATTTATTTCTAATATTATCATGATGACTAGAATTATCTCCCCAAAATGTTCATCTCCATCCTCTATTTAGACTAGTTTCTTTCAAACTTCAGAGTTCAATATTTAAATCTTTTTTATCCAAAATATTTAAGTTTCTGCATAATCTTATTACCAAGATTGTGCTTATTTTTTGTGCTTATTTTTCTTGGCATATGGACAATTATGTAGCTTGCACAGTTAGTTTCAAGGAACCACTGGGTCATTTATTTCTTTTCTTAATTTATTTATGCAGTATTTACTATGAGAGTCAAAAAGTAACTCTGTATTTATAACGTACAGCTTAGTGTCCACGAGTAAGCTACACAATCTCTCTGAGCTTTAATTTTCTAGCAAAGATGAAAGGCCTCATATCCACCTTACAGAATTATTATTAGAATTGAATGAAATCTCTTTCAAACTAGTATGGTATTATAAGTACCCAGTCCATGTGTGCCAGGTCGCTTAAAAAGCTGTGTCTTACTCTGTGACCCTGTGGACTGTAGCTCACCAGCCCCTCTGTCCATGGGATTCTCCAGGCAAGAATACTGGAGTGGGTTGCCATGCCTTCCTCCAAGGGATTTTCCCAATCCAGGGATTGAACCAACATCTCTAATATCTCCTGCACTGGCAGGCAGATTCTTTACCACTAGAACCTCCTGGGAAGCCCAAGCATTCAGTAAATGGTAACAATTTTTATTGTTGTTAATTTTAGAAATTTTGTCTTTGTTTACTTCTGCCTTCCCAAATAATTGACTATGTTTTAGAGTAGAACATTTTTGGTGACTTCTAAAGTATCTTATCCTCATTTCTACCCCATTTCCATCAGATATGGAAATATGAGGGGAACAACTGAAATAATAGTAAGTAATAATTTTTCTCCCAAATGACATTAAAGTTGTATTCAAACTCTCAGTGAGGTTAACATTCTGAGGTTAAAGTATTTCTAAACTTAAATAGTTGTAAAATTACTTAATTGCTCAGACCGTGAGCTTCTTGGTTTTCTAGTCTTCGGAACAAAACCTGACCTGGAGGGATCCTGGGCTGGAATTGTCACATCTTGGATGGTGTTGGCAGATTTTTTTCCCTAAGGTAGCTGAGGATGATTAGGAACCAAGCATGTTAAATGAAGAAGATTATGATTCTCATTGAGGAATCAGGAACATGTTTCTATAAATTCCAGCTGATGTGAAGAATTAAGAGCTGAGAATATTGCTATTTCTGTGAGAAGGAATGACAGCTTATTGAGGCAGAGAGATGAAAGTTATCCCCTGGGAATGCACTGAATCATTAGCTTTGGGGCCATTTCAACAATGATAAACCAGAGGAAGTGGTTTCAATTCAGGGCTGCCCACGCCCTGGGGTGAGGGTTCAGGGCAGGGAATCCTTGAGGGCAACTTAGTTTTCCTCCATTTCTCATTCCAGAACACAAAGGACTTGAGGGTACTGAGATGCTCAGTATTCTGTCTTTACAGAATACATTTTTTCCTTGTATCTTGACCCTAGTAAGAGGCAGTGTATTGTGGAAATCGTACAGAACTCTCAAGACCTAATGAATTTTTGTGTGTACTTTCTATCTCACAGCTTTGGATTATCTGCAACCATGAAAATGAGGCTAAGTCTTCATAGTCATTGATAGAAACCATTGTCCCTTCTCTTTTATCCATCTTAAAAGCCATTTGTCCTCATGCTTTTTCTTTCTCTTATTCATTTATTTATTCAAACAAGTATGTGACATACAGGAGGATACAAAGCTGTTTAAAAGAAGCAGCCAAGATGCTTACAATATAGAATAAAAGATAAGCCAGGCATATGCCAGGAATCTACCATGTACACTGGTGAGGAAGAAAAAGAGAATGTTACTGTTTAAATTGAGAAAAGTACAGCAGCTTTCTAAGGGGGTAGCATAAATAAAGAAGCTTATTTTAGAAGGTACTTCATTTGGGTCATTTTGGAGGTGAAAGCTGAAACTTGCTGGGCATTTGGATGTGGGAGTGCAAAACAAGAAGAGAGATGAGTTGCTTTGCATCATGCGGGTAAGAAGAATTAGGAACTGACACACAGTGAGCGCATGGGAGGAGGCAGAAAGGAAGAAGAGAGCAGGCATATGAGATAAAGACTTTAGGAGAACACCATCCAGGAAGATTCCCTGCGTGGTGGTACAGAAGGAGGTTAGGACAGTAATTCCAATGATCAGTGCAAGCTGTTTTCTGGATTTCAATGTAATTACCCTCTTCCTTTTTGCAGACTGTCAGCAAAGAAATCTGTTCCCCAGTAGCCTCAAAGCTAATGAGGCTTTGGGGAAATGAAGCCTTTAGGGTTCAAAGGCAGGAATCAAGCGCTATATCCTGGCAACAAGCCATTTGGTGCTGGTTCCAGTGTAGCCTCCAGTGAGGACAGCTCACAGGAACTCAACTCCTTCCCCCACCTCCTTCTCTGAAAATCTCAGAGGAACAGAGGGTGGGAAGCCTGGTGGAGGATTTCCCACAAGACATGGGACGGAAACTCCTGCCATTCCTTTGGTTATCATATAGGAAAGGCTGAAATCATCCCAGAAGATTGTGTGTTGGAAGAATCAAATAGACTAATATGTCAATGATTTGGCATATAGTAAATTCTCAGTGGGTTTTGGGTGTCATTACTTTTATTATCGTTTGAATATCGGGGTGATGAAATCATAAATAGATAATATACAAGACCAAAAAGAGTTACAAAGCATAAGAGTACAAACTATGTATTCTAGAATTTTAGTCATGGGAGAGCTTACCTCTGGCATCTTTTATCAGAGAAAGGCTTCTCGAAGAGCTAGACTTCTTGATGCATGTATGGACTTATGTGAGACTGAAGGATGACCCTACCTGATGCTCCATCGGCAGGGAAAAGCTCAGGGAGGTGACAGATCAGGGTCTTCTGTGTAGGGATCCAGAAATCCTAGAGAACGTTGCAGAGGAAAGACTCAAAGCATGAGCCAGATGCCAGTGATTAAGGAGCAGTGGAAGAGCAAGGGGTGATGGCTAGGTACGAGGAGGACAGAGGCAGAGAGGAAGGGGAAGGACTTGTGCATGTAGGGGGTGGGGCAGGTGCGGTGACCAGAAGGGGACACGCATCTTCTCCTGAGAAGGGAGAAGGCTTTAAACCCAGACCCGCATTGTGTGCACTGATGGAATACAGAGACACCTCAGGGTAACAATCTAGGATGCAGAGACCCAGGAAGCCCTGCATCACCAGGGGCTGTAACATCATCCTGGTACCTTCTCCTGGACAATGAGTGGCTTCCCTCTCACATCTTTAAAGAGATAACGGTCTTTGTTAATTTACTTATACATCTGAGATGTTGGCTCAAGCTGGATGTGGGTCTCAGACTCACCTACCTCTCATCCGTTATCCGTTATCTGACTAGGAAAGTCAGAGTGTAGGGAAATTTAGGACACACCTTACAAAGCCACAGTTTCTTCCTCTATCACTGTAACAAGAAAAATCCTTCAACCCACACTAGTTTGTTGCTAAAACTCCGTCAATCAAACCAACCCAACAAAACAGGATTTATGCTCAGGGGCAGAATATCCAAGTTTAGTTTTTAAAAACAAGTTTCTCCTTACATCATTCAATTAAAATTATTTCTTCTTAAACTTCCTAAGGTACATAGATTTTTAGTCTTTGGGAAGTTTTTAGATGAGTTTACGGAGGTTTTGCTGGTTCTCTGGTGAACTGTATCAAAGAGTAGGTGGAGTAGATGATGCTGATCTGTCAGCAAACCTGCAGGTCATTGTGTACCTGAAGGGCCCCTGAGGACACAAAGTTTCAGTTCGCATGGAAGAAGTGAGTGAATCTGAGATCCAGCCAAAGATAGTAATGCCATTCCATCAAGGACTGAAGACAATGATCATTTTCCCCGAGTTCTTTTGCTGATTTTTTTTTCTACCACAGTTGCAGGTGAAGGATATGAAAAGAATGTGTCTAATCTATGACTCAACATATCTCTATTTTTTAAAATAATATTTTAGTGGCTTTGATCTTTTCTTTTTAAAAAGATAAACTATAGAGAAAAACCAACATCTCTATCACATGCCAGACAAATTTAAAGTATTAGTATTTAGCCATTTTTTTTACACCAAAGATATTTAGAATATAATATAAAATTTTATATTGTCTGCTTAGTTCTGTTCCATATTTTCCTTTCCCTGGATTGCATTGTGCATTTTTTTCCATTACATATCATTGCGTATAATTTTTGAAACTGGCTTTTTTCACCTGGCCTTTTTATTTTTCCAGTTAAAAAAATTATCCATCCATGTTGACACTTAGAGATCTGGTTTACTATTTCTGTAATAATATTAAAATATTTTTATTCATTTCCTTATTGATGGACTTATATGTTTCTTCAGATTTTAACTATTAATAATAGTAATGAAACTGAACACCTGTATTCTTTGTTTGTATATACAGGCAAGCATTTTTCTCAGATACAGAGTAGTAAGTGAAATTTTCTCCTAGATACACCAGATTGCTCTTGCAAATGATTTAACAAGTAACACTTACTGGCGTGAGTTTCTAATTCCCCTCAAAGTGCTCAGAAATGTATGAGAATTCCTAGTTTTCCAAAACACTTGGACTTATGTCTTCCTTCTTCCCTTCCTCCCTCCCTCCCCCACCTCTTGCTTTTATTTTTTCTTTCTCTCTTCCTTCCTCCCTCCCTTTCTCTTTTCTCTTTCTTCTTGTCTTCCTTTCTCTCTCTCTCCCATCCTCCCTCCCTCCATCTCTTTCTTTCTTTCCCCTCTCTTTCTCTTCCCTCCCTCCTTCCTTCTTTTGTCCCTCCCTGTCTCTTTCTGTCTTAATTTTTCCAAACACCTTTATTTTCCATGGGAGCATATGACCGTGGTCTTATTTAAGGCAAACATTCACTTTCCAAGAACAACCCTACTGATCTTTCTTGTTTGTGTTCTCTCCTTGACAGTGTTGATATTATGGAACACACCTTCCTCTTTACATCTCAGTGACACAATGAAAGTCATAGAACTCCTAAGTAGTCCCCTCTCAGCATTCCATCTTCAATGACAAATGCGATATTAGTAGTTGACAATGACTTAAAAAAGGCTAATGGAACACGACTAATCTCACCTCCAGTGTAGGTGGAGCCAAAGCTGGTTGGACTGACTTTCTATTCAGATTTTTTGAGCTCATGCAGAAGGAGCCCTGTGTTTCCAGGAACTGATCTCTGAGTATCCAGCAGATCACACCTCTTCTGTTACTGGCCATGATTATTTGTGTCTCCCAAGTCAGGAACCATTCTTCTCAGGAAAACATCCAAACTTCCACATTGAGCTCTTAGGTGTGTTATTCTTTTCCTTCAAAAAATGGAATCAATGACAAATTAGCTCAAAAGTGAAAAACAAAACAAAACGTAAAAGCCTTTATGTAGACCTGCTTATGTGGCACCAAGAGCTTTAGGGAGCAGACTAGATTGATTGCCTAGAACATTCCTTAAAGATAAGTCATGTTATGTCTTTAATATTAAAAAATATATTGCAAGTCACCTAAACTAAAAACACAACAGGCATCAAAATTAAAGAAAAAACAAACCACACAAGTATAGTGATAGCAAGATATCTCTGGATGATCGTCTATGTGATTATAGTCTCTGAAAATAGTATATTGAAAATTGTCAAATACCTGAAATATATGGCCTTTGCTTATCAAGGTCGTCTTGCCTCCAAGTAATTAGTTTCATTAGGTCCAGGCATCAGTGCTTTTCCTTTGCCCAGAAAACCCATGTCCAATTACATTTTGTAACATCTCACTTTGAGCTTCCCAAAACTCTGCCCTTCCTGGAACTCTGCACCCTCCTAATGGTTCAACAGAAGCAGTTCCATCATTTGCTATCATAGTCAACATGCTTCATTCTTTCTCTGTTTTTATTTTACATACTCAGGGAACATATAAAATTAAGCAAAATATCGAAGAAAACAGAGTCCTGCCCCTGTAAATTCGTAACATGAATTACTTCACTGATTGTCACCTGACTTCTGTAAAAGATCATTTTCAAAAGGTGAAATCGTCAGTCTCATACAAATATAAAGCACACGACAAAAGTTTTATTTAGCTCATCTATTAATGAAGGAATGGTAAGACCTTAAAGCTCTTTCAAAGGTAAATCTCAAGAGTAAGCCTATTAGTGCAGGCAAATCAGGAAACTAAACTGAATTGGCTCATAGATGCAAAACTGACTTGTATACTATAGAACATTTGCATTTCTATGGACAAGAATCATCTGTGTTACTGTCAGTTTCTGCATCTTTCAGAATTATAAAACAGCCAAAATAGTCACAGGTATAGATCCCCTATAGATTCAACTCCTCACATAGGGTCTGCAACAATCCTTCGTGTTCTGTTGACCGGACACTTTTCACCTTTTCAAGTCTTTTACTATGTTTCTCAACGATTCCACTTTCAGTGAAAGTAACACCCATTAAGTAGGAACAAAATTGAAAATCTGTGAAGAAAATTCAAACTGTTGGTTTAGGGAATACCTTTGCTGTATTATAGATCTCTGTTGTTTTTGTTTAGTCATTAAGTCACATTTGAATATTTTGTGACCCCCATGGACTGTAGCATGCCAGACTCCTCTGTCCATGGGATTTTTCAGGCAAGAATATTGGAGTGGGTTGCCATTTCCTCCTCCAGGGGATCTTCCCAACCCAGGGATCAAACCCAGGACTCCTGTGTCTCCTGCATTGGCAGGGGGGTTCTTCACCGCTGAGCCACCTGGGAAGCCCCTTATAGGTCTCTACATATACTAAATTACTATTAACTGCACAAAACTAGATATTCAGAATAACACACCTTTACCTTATCTTTAAGTATTATATTATACATCTCTGCTACTACAGCTTTGTTCTCCAATCCAACAGCCTCAGCTGAGGCTTCTCAGTTAAACGTGGCCCTTATATTTACACAAAGTGACCTTTTGATTCAGAGAAAACATGAGAAGTAACCAGAATACAGAAATACAGGCTCAGAAATTCTAGCAGAAACACTGTCACGAAGTATTCATAATTGTGAAAAGAAAAATAATTCTGTGAGTTTCAAAAAGTTTCCAGACCCAAGCAAAAGACAGAAGCTAATTTCTGTGTCCTAACAGCTACTCTGTGGCGCATCCCAGACTCTCTTCTGCCCTTTGGGTTTTAGAAAACATGGGTTTGACTGATTTGCAAGCATAGAAAAGGCACTGGGGAGTCGTGTAGGGAATAAGGAGTTTCTAGATTCTTCTAGACAAGACGTTGACCTGGATAGTCACCCCCTCCCCCTTCCCCCATTCCTCCACCTCCATTGTTTTCCAGCCTTTGTTGGACTCCCCTGCTTCTTCCTGCCTCTCCATCTTTACCTGTCCTCCCTCCCTTCCTTCCAACACCTTCCTGCTTTTTCCCTCTCTCCTATTTGGCATCACCTCGTGCCTTCTCACCTCCAACCTCTTTCCATTTTCCTTCACTCTTTCCTACTAACTTCAGTCCCACCTCCTCTTGGCATGTCCAAAGCTTCATTTTCTGAATAGAGGTCATTTTCTACACCTAACACAGTCCCTGTGGGAATGGGGATGGACAGCACATGACAAACTGTGGCATTTCAGTAACTGTTTAGCAACAGCCCTGCCATGTTGCCCGTGAAACAGCTCTACTCTGTCTGCCAGAATTTAAATGGTAAAACCATAGCAACAATCTTATGTTTTCCTCTGAGTCATATGTTTCCCCCTTTTCAAAAAGTGGAGATCTGTAATGAATAATGCTCCTCCTGCTAAATCTCATCTTACACAAATCATACCTTTCTGGGTCCTTGCCCTAGGGTAGATGCTGAAACAGACACCTTCATGATTTTATCAAGATTACAGCCCGGTGGGAGATGGAACAAGTGACAGACCTTCAGTGCCTTAAGCTGTGAGTGTTTGGAGAGAGAGCATGGTCACCTAAGGAAGAACACCAAAGGGACCCAGCAATCAGAAAAGGACCTTCTAGAGGACGTGAGATTCAGAAGTTTAGGGGTATGTAGAGGGCATCCTTCATAAAGAGATTTCTAGAGAGGAGAGGGGTGGAGAGGGA
The DNA here is from genome assembly GCA_007570785.1 of Antilocapra americana. NCBI lineage: Eukaryota > Metazoa > Chordata > Mammalia > Artiodactyla > Antilocapridae > Antilocapra > Antilocapra americana. The sequence goes on from ML661332.1 coordinate 4,972,724, forward strand.
GGGAAGGAGAAAGGTGTGAGGAGAGAGAAGAGGATTGGGGCTCTGAGGTCAAGGGGAACAGGACAGCCAGTGCTGGTCCTAAAGGCACTGTGGGCCTAGTTCAGGCATTTGGCCTTTCTCCTTAGGCTGCTGAAAGATTTTAAGCTTTGGATCATTTCATAAAGACAGCGATTGAGAGGTTGCTCTAACTTCAGGAGGGCTTCCCGTGAAGTGACTTAACACGCACGCACTGACTTCAGGGAACAGAATGGATAGGGGCAAAGTGGTGGATCAAAGTACACCCAGGAAACCACCAGTGGGATTTTAACTCAGGGATGTGTTTGTGGTCTGTGCCTGCTCACACCCACAACCCAGCCTCTGCCACTTTGCACCAGCTTCTGAGTGCCCTGCCCTTCGAAGTCTGACTATCACCCCTCAGGACGAAATAGCCAGACTCCAGCCTCTTGCTGACAGACCTTGTTAGACCCAACACGCCCATGGTCCCAACCTTCCTCCAATGGGAACTCAGCTGGACACTATGGGATCTTTTCGAGGAGAACCCCTCCCCTACATCCTCTGCTTTAGTTCTTCTCCAGAGTACCCAGATAATTGTATTTCATGCATATTTCTTGAGTTTTTCAGATGTTAAAAACCACTACCAAATAGAGGAAATTAACTACGTGTTGATCATGAGTACTAGCCCTGGGACCTTCCGGCACCTAAGGATAATAATATTAACCCCTGTGACCCTGTCCTGCTACCTCGTCGCCAGCCAATCAGAGAACTGTGCTCCAGTCATCACACATCCTTCAACCTCACTCCTCACCCGGCCTTTAGAAATGCTTTGCTGAAATCCTTTGGGGAATGTGGGATTTGGGGGTGTACGCCCCTCATTCTCTTCGAATCGTCCTGCAATAAACCTTTCTCTGCTCTGAAGTCTGATGTTTCGGTTTGTTTGGTCTCAGTGTGTATCAAGTGCATGCATGAACTTGGGTTTGGTGACTCTGTGGTAGACGGGCTTCATGGAGATACTACCTATACAAGCCACAAAGGACTTCCCTACTCAGAAGGGTCTCCCACTTGGTTTAAAGTTATGATGTTACCTTCTCAAAATTCTTTTTTTTTTTGCTCTATTTTTTTATTATTTTGGACCTGCCACATAACATCTTAGTTCCCCAACCAGATTGAACCCATACCCCCTGTGGTGAAAGTAGAGTCTTAACCACTGGACCACCAGGGAAATCTCCCCATTTCAAAATCCCTAATTTTTGAAGGAGTGGCCTCACATTTTCATTTTGCCCTGAACCCCATCAGCTATGTATAGAGGAGTCCTGTTTCTAGCAATCTGTAGATATTAGCCCTCAGAGAATTCTTTAAACCCCAGGGGAACATGGCCAGAGAGTTTGAGGAAGTGTTCCAGAATTAGACACAGAATGTCATCAGCTTTTCCAGGGTTAGCGCTAAGAGGGTCTGTCCCTCACTGGCGAGCCGACCCTTCCCAGGCCTGTTCCCGCCTGCCTCTGACCAATGGCTCCACATCAGGGCATTTGGAGTGCCGCCAGAAAATTCTTCAGCTCCCTACAAGAGGATGAGGACGTTCTTGACTTTTGCAGAGTTAAACACTTGGAGAAACTTCAGGAAGAAAGCACTTAGTGCAAGGTTAAGCTAGCTGGCCCACCAGTCCTGCAAATTCTCATTTCCACGATTCTTAGCATGTTGATTGCCTTCTTGCCAGTGGCCACAGGACACGTTTAAATGCCTTATTTCCTCCAGGGAGCCTGGATAGAAGCAACCAGCACCTAATACAGGAAATCGTGAAGAAATTTAACACAGGCTCCTGTATAACTTCCCTTCCCCCAGCCTCCGCCCCCACCTCCAGCCACACTGAGTCTGTTGGCTTCTTCCTGCAGCAGAGACGACGAGACGGCAGTTCACCTCTGCTCCCTGAGGTCCCTGTGAGTCTGAGGAGCCGGAGTCTGGTCTTGGGAAAACCCCACCCTCCCACGGCTGATATTGAACTAGAGGCCCTTCAGTTCCACCTTCCCAAAGTGGTTCTTTGGGGGCTTTCCAATACAGGATTAAATTTCAGAAGCCTGCAGAGCACAGAAGAGAAAGGTGGGTTCCTGTGAGGATTTCCTTTTGTCTTGTTGACTGTGAACCAGGCTGTTCTGAATTGCGTGTCTATATGGCTTTCTCGTAGGCTGTGTGTTTTCAACCTGTGTATCTGGTTGAAGCTTATTCCTTTACAGGAATGTGGAGGGAAAAGAGTGAGAGGGGAGAAGACCTTTGGGGATTTTTGAATTTGTGAATCTTTGGATAAAGAATGCTGCCCAGCAGAGTACCTAGAACACGAAGCTGAGTCTTCTTCCCTTTGGAGGGAAATCTCATGAGAAATTGCATTTGGAGGCTTCAGTCAGAATAAAGTAAAGAAGTTTACCACCTGCCTTTCCTTTTCAGCAATATAGGCCCCTCCTTAAATTTTTCTCTTTTTTTAAGTCCTTTCTGAGTTTTGTTCCTTTCAGTTAAAGATGTCCTAGGGGATTTTCTGACAGCAATATAAATAGGTGTTTCTAATTTTGGGTGCCTTTGAGTTATAAGAAATGAACAAGCACTGTGTTCAGGATCTAGTGGATCTGTGGTGTCATTTTCCAGAACTTGCTGTGAATCAATTGTTCTTCCTGAAGCTTCCTGAAGCTAGATGCAAGTGCCTCTCAAGTGATGGCTGAGAAGGCTAATTTTATTTGCTCTCTTGTGATTATTGTCTACAGGATCCTGTTTCCCTTGTTGTTGTTTAGTCACTAAGTCGTGTCCAACTCTTCACCTTCCCATGGACCATACCCTGCCAGGCTCCTCTGTTCATGGGATTTCCCAGGCAAGAATACTGGAGTGGGTTGCCATTTCCCTCTCTAGAGGGATCTTTCTAACCCCGGGATCGAACTCTTGTCTCCTGCATTGGCAGGCAGATGCTTTACCACTGAGCCACCAGAAAAGCCTTGCTCCCTTTAGCTGGTTGCTTTTTCACTCCTCACTGGGGCCTGAGATGCTGTGCCCACTGAGACACAAAGAGGGGGATGGAGGGTGGTTGGTCAAGGCTTATTCAAATAACACTACACACAGCATTATTTTTTTTTGCCTCTTATGTTTTTATTGTTTCATTTTTGTCCTCACAAGCAACTCTTTCTTTAGGAGAAATATTTTATAGTGAGTCTATAAAATATCAGTCAATTTACACCTGTTTATTTGAATGTTGACAGTTCTTTCCTTGAATGTTGACTGCTCTTTTCTTTCCTGAACTTTATTTCTTTTAGATGCTGAAAATTTCTTGCCACTTCTATATTTCACCCCAGCACAGTCTCCCTCCATTCTGTTCTCCATACTCTGCTATAGGAGAGAAAATGCAATTCTGAGAATGTTACTTTTCAGTGAAATACTTCCATTGCGCCCCACTACTTATAGCCTCGCTTCCTATAAGGTTGTCCAGGGACTGGCTGCCTCAGGATAGGCTACAAGGGCAGCTTGTTAGAGAGGCCTGTTTTCTATCCCCTCCCAGATTGACTGAATCTGCATTTGAACCAGGTCCCTGTGTAGTTCACACACACCAAAGTTTGTGAAGCTCCGGCTTAAAGTCTGATCGTTATCATCCTGCCAGCCTCACCTCTCACTCCTCACTTTCCAGCTGTATCCAGTACCTTCCAAATCCGTGAGCGGTCTGCTGCCTGCCAAGGTCTAGGTGTGCTGTTCTTTCTGTCCCCAGTGACTTCTTCATCTTTTCCACCCAACTACCCACTGCAGGCTGATTGTTTCTCCACCTGCCTCATCCAATCCACCTCATACTAAGTGTGCCTCAAGTCTGCGGTTTTATGGCACTTAGCAAAATGCTTCTGCCATAGCTCTTAGTACATTAAATGATGGTTGCTAGGTTTAGTTTCATCCTTGAGGTGTTACTGGTCATTGATTTCTGAATACACAATCCTTGAACCAATGCCAGGTACATAGCTTGTACTCAGTGTCTTTGAATTCATGAATGAATGAATGGATGGATGGACAAATGAATGGATACATTGTCTCAAGAACTCCATACCTTCAGACTGAGATCTTGAGTTTGGAGTTTTCCAAGGAGATGGCTAATCTCTATAACATTTTCTCACACTCTCCTTTATGAAATTTGCTGGATTCTTTTCTTCGCCACATATTTTAAGTACTTCCCATGTGGCACACCTTTTGAATCTTTTTTTATTTCACTATGAATAGCTTCTCCTGGGAGGTGTTTCTCTATCAATGCCCCCCATTCTCCACCACTCCAAGACAGAGACTTCCTCATTTTTCAGCAAATATGTATCAAACACCTTTCCCACACCAGTTCTAGTGTTATATTCAAGGAATATGATGGCCCAAGACAGAGATGTGAGTCCTGCCTCCATGCAGTTGCCCATAGAGAGGATGTGGTTTTTTATTCTCCTTGATCTTGCTCCTTAAAAAGCCTGAAGGAAAACTGAAAGCCTCATCTCTAATGAAAGCTGGCACACCCAAGTAAAGACAGCAGGAGTTCAAAGCAGAGTGATTTAGTAGAAAGAAAGTTGGGCTGGGTTTCAGCATCTGATTTAGTCCAATACCTGGAACTCCCTTGCCAAGTGACCTTGGGTGGGGCCACATCCATCTTGTGGACCTGGATTTTCTCAACTAGTGAACAAGACAGAGAGTGATAAGGAAAAGAGGCCCCTGTCTTCATGAGCCCACAGAGACAGTACTATCCAGGGACTCTATGCATTCAGGTCTGTCATGTCACCAGAGGACTTGAAAGGCAGGGCTCAGTTGTTCTCTGAGTCAGACTGGCAAAGAGGAGCTCTTAAGGGAGTCATTTCATATGCCCAGGGGCTTAGCCATTACATTGTCCTTGGCACCTTCCATGGAGCGCAGTGTGGCAGCGGCTTCCAGGGAGCAGTGCCCTGCGGCTTTGAGGAGTCCACTTGGCATTCACTGTTGGGTGGAGAGCTGGTTTGAAGGAGGGCAGCTGAGGAGGGAGGCAGTGTCATCCTCAGGCAATCTCTGCTTTTGGAAAGCAGCCAGGAGAAGGGAAGGAAGTAGCTCCACCAAGTAATGCACGAAAAATCCAGGAAGCTATAGACACAGAGCAAAGAAGACATCCCTGACCCCGACTGCGTGCGGCACAACTGCAAGGACTCCCTTCCTGATCACATTGGGTTTTTTCTACTTTGTGTTCATTTCACCTAGAATCAGAGGTTGGGAGCTGGCCACAGTATCCTTTGTCCCCAAACTTTGTACCCACATGGAGTGCATACACAACTGGGAGGAGACAAATACTTTCTATTTGTTCTCCAGACACAACCACTAGGCCTAGGCTGCAGCAGACTCAAGGCTTTCGCAAGGGACCACCCTTCCCTTGTCTGAGCCTTCTCTTCCTGCTCCGTCATTGTGTGAAGCTTCCAAATGAAATGCCTTCCAGACATCCTGAATTACTTCTCAATTCCTATTCCTTGAGCATTTCTTTGCCTCATTTCCTGCACAACCATCTTGCCAATAATTGCCTCCTAGCAGGCAAAGTGTTTTCTGCCAGTCATTTCCTAGCCTCTCAAGTTAGTGTTAATTTCTATCAGTAAGCACACCTTGTAGCGACAGAAAAAAGAGGTTCACCTGCGTGATGGGTTTCTAATGATATGTCGTGGGTCTCAGGATGTGTCTGAGATCAAGCTTGCTTGTACCTGATAAACATTTTTTTTTCATCAGAGGCATAGAGTGGTCTTAGAAAGAGGCAAACTCATTTCTGAATCCTCCATCTGCTACTTCCTTTAATAAGGGTTATATCTTGAGTCTTAGATTTGTTTCTGAAAATGCAGAGAATATTTACCAAGCAAGGTTGTAAAGAAGATTAATTATCTATAAAGTACCAAATATGTTGCCTCAAAAATTACATCAGATCTGAAAGAAGAAGTTAACCAAGATGGTGAAAATGATAAAAAATGTCATGTGCAGACTAGTTGAAGGAACCAGGGGACATTTGAAGCAAGAAGTAACTCTTATAGCCCATGAAAGTTAAAGTGTTAGCCACTTAGTTGTGTTCAACTCTTTGCAACCCCTGACTGTAGCCCGCCAGGCTTCTCTGCCCATGGAATTCTCCAGGCAAGAACACTGGAGTGGGTTGCCATTCCCTTCTCCAAGGCATCTTCCTGACCCAGGGATTGAACCCAGGTCTCCTGCATTGCAGGCAGATTCTTTACCATCTGAGTCACTGGGGAAGCCCTGTAGCCCACGAAGGCTACCTTCAAATGTTTAAAGATGATTGTATATGGGAAAAAAGGTCAGCATGAGTGGAAATTATAAGGTAACAAGTCTTAGCTCAATGTACAAAATGATTTACCTACCATCAGAATTGTCTAAGCTGGGTGAATGCCCTGTTCTGGGCAGTATTCCAGGACCCTGGAAGCACGGCTGGGATGTTCCTAAAGGGATGCCCGCACTGGGTGGAGTGTGGGTGATGACCTTGAACTACCAAGAGCCTTGTGATGTCAGGGTTCAAGTCCAAGCCACCAAATAAATGTATGAAAAAAAAAATTATCAAGCTACAGAGTGCCTGAGGCTGCCTTTTGACTAGCTAGCCCTACTTGTCTGTGATGCTTTTTAAATAGGGTCTTTGCAGCAACAATCAAAAGGTTGGACTTCCAGGAAAAAGAAAAAAAAAAAGAAACAAGAACAATGAGATGGGAAAAGTTGACTCCAAACCGCTCTTCTTGGGTTACTCTTCAACTAGATTGTGGGCTACTCCTTGGGTTACAGATTTCTATTTGATGGAAAATTGCCACATTCGGGGATATTTTCAACTGCACTGGGGTCAGGCAAGTCATAGCAAGACTCAAATCTATGTCCTTGATTTCTGCTCTATCCATAAAACAAAAGCACAACAACATGACCATGTGCTCTTTGTCATCCAGAAATCTAATTTTTAAAAAATTTTCATTTTTAATTGGAGGATAACTGCTTTACAATGTTGTGTTGGTTTCTGCCCTACAACAAGGTGAATCAGCTGGAAGTATGAATATTAATGTATCCCCTCCCGTTTGAGCCTCCCTCCCACCCCTCGAAGTCATCACGGAGCACCCGCTGAGCTCCATGCGCTACCCAGCAACTTCCTACTACCTACCTACTTTACACATGGTAGTGCTAGTCTCTCAGTTCATTCCACCCTTTCTTCCCCCCTACGGTGTCCACAAGTTCATTCTCTATATCAGAAATCTAATTTTAAGAAGCACAAAATAAAGTAATACCATCTTCCAAATTGCAGGGATTGTGAGTGAAGTGTTTCCCTTTGGGGGGCAGAGGAGAGCTGGCTGCAGCTGGCTGCCTGCTCTAAGTCAAGTTCACCAACCATTGTTTTCCACCCACCTTTCCTTTTCTGCTAAGTGAGCCACATGATAACAACCTCTCCACCAGCTAAGGACCTGGAGGCTTTTATAAAAAGGAGAATTTAACTTCGGCGGAGAGGGACCTGTACACAGCATCCACTGCTCCCTAGGATGTTTTGCTCATACTTCATCCTTCCAGGACTCGGAAGAACTTTCTGGTCTTGTCATTTTTATCCAGCACATCTTTCTGTAGTTGCTTGGGCAGCATCTTCGCATGCTTTTCGTTTTCGCAGTCTTCGTTTTGAAATCTCAGGGGAAAGAAGCTGTCGTTCTTTCAACAGAAGCGGACATCAATGGCTGATGTTTTTTGTCAAATCAAAACAAAACGACAATATATTTTATTCTCCAGATTTACCTAGGTTTCTTGAAAACAATAAAAAAAATCCTTTTGAAATATAATCAACTATGCAGGACAAAAATCAGAGAAATCCATGCAGAGCAGCATGTTTATTTTTAGATGCACATCAGCCGCCCAGCATAGCAAAGCAACTGTCTAATGTCCAAACTAAGGCCCTGGGAATTTCCTCTAACAAGCCTGCACTTCCGCACATTGTTACAGTACAAAGGGCAGCGCAGGGCCGGAGCGCGGGGCTCCGGGGGACCCCGCCCACAGCGGAATCTGGAGCCTGTCATTCCTTAAGTCTCCATGGTCCTCAGGGCCGGGGTCACTGTGCAGCTCTGGGCACATTCAAATGAGTAGATGTGTATGATTATTTCATCTAAAAATATCTCAGAGACCACTGATGGCATTTCAGAAACAAAGGTTCAGCTTTCTCTTTGTGGCTGTGGATCTCCTCAATCCTCACCCTTGTCGTGAAGTAGACTCTGATCTAGCCCAGAAATGGGGCTAACTCTGGGTTAGATTGTATACATATATATTTTAAAAGCATAGATGCCTATACACACAGCCCCAACACACACACACACACACACACACGAGAAGGAATCTGACAACCTGAGCCACCTAGACCTTTCCTATTATCCTAGACTAGTTTCTGATTCTTGAGTTATCTGCGAAATGGATGCAACAAACCTCACATCCTATTAGTTTGAGGAGAAATAACATGCAATATTACAAATAAACGAACCCAAACCAGTCTTCAGCTTAAAGTTTTGCATTTTGGTCCTAATATACTTTAAGCTCTCTCTAAGAAACTATTGCAAGAATGTCAGTTAGTGCTGGGTTAGTCAGTGGAAAGTCTTTCCTCTCTCTAAAGTGACATACAATTTGTTGTTGTTTAGTTGCTAAGTCATGTCCAACTCTTTTGCCACCCCACGGACTATAGCCCACCAGGCTCCTCTGTGCACGGAATTCTCCAGGCAAAGAATATTGAGGCAGGTTCCCATTTTCTTCTCCAGGGGATCTTCCCCACCCAGGGATGGAATACACATCTCCCTCATTGGCAAGCAGATTCTTTACCACCATGCCACCTGGATAGCCCTCTTGTGAGAATATTTGCCATCCAGTCTCCAGGGGGTGTTGTTTGGAGGGTTTGCGTTCTTTGCTTTTGTTTTGTTTCAGTTTGGCTTTTTTGCCCTTGCAGAGGAAGAATCCTCATTTGTTACTAAATGGGCACACTGTGCTAGAAGAGTTTTCAGGCCTTCCCACCCCGGGGAAGGTCGCTATGTTATTGCTCAGGGCTTCGTCGGGGATTACCAGGGAAGAGGACGAGTGGGTCTCAGAATTGCAAGCAGCGGTCCATACCTGCCCTATGGGGCCACCTGTCTGCATCCCAGCAGCCACCTGTGAGGATGGGGTCTGGCATGACCAGACACCCCAGGGGACCTGCACAGAGAAACGCCGGCCCTGAGCCTGGATGGGATGGCTGGGCTTTGTCAGCAGGTGGGTGGCCAGGCCGCCTCTGGGTCCACAGATGCAGGAAAAGGTGTTCTAGTCCTTTGGTGAAAAATGTGCAAATGTTAGTTAAAAAACGCCTTTATGGATTGTTTTGTTTGCAAGTGTTTATTATCAGACACTCCTCAGGGGTTCACAGGGCAGGTCGCGAATGTCCGAAGTAGGGCCTGGGAATTTCCTTCCACCAAGGCTGTGCTTCCTCTCTTTGTTACTCCTCAAAGGACAAGTGGAAGCGTTGCTCGAGAGCCATACTTAACCCTTTCTTCTGTCCGCCTGCCCCATCGCAGACAAGTCCCTCTGTCAGCCTTTGAAGAAGCGGAAAGATTGGTTGCGTGGGGGCACCCATAGGTGCACATGCAGACAGGCTTGTATATATGAGTGTGTTTATGTGTATGTATTTGTGTATATGTTTGTATATACGTGTGTATGTGTGTGTATGCATATGTATTTGTATATGTGTGTGTGTGTTAGTGGAGAGGAGATAGGTAATAAAGCATAAAACTTACTTCTTTTTTTAAAACTTTTTATTTTATATTGGAGTATAGCCGATTAACAGTGTTGTGATAGTTTCAGGTGGACAGCAAAGGGACTCAGCCATCATATACATGTATCTATTCTCCGGCAAACCCCCTCCCATTCAGTCTGCCACATAACACTGAGCAGAGTCCCCTGTGCTGCGCAGTGGGTCCTTGTTGGTTATCCATTTTAAATATAGCAGTGTGTACTTGTCCATCCCCAAATCCCTAATTACCTCTTTCCCCAATCTTGCTCCCTCCAACCATAATAAAACTTCCTTCTTTTTTAAAGTTCACTTTCAGTATCCCTACAGACACCCAGTCATTGTTCAGACCAGACAAAATTTCTGCTTTATTTACCAAAACATACTTTCATAGTTAAAAATGCTCACCCAATTTTAGTTCCCTGTCCCCATTCCCTGTTCCCAGAGCAGAGTCCTCCTAGGATGATAGTTGTTATTCCCCTTTGGAGTAGGTACAATGAGTGGAAAGTTCTTTCATGAACCAAGTTCCTTATGGAGCCTGTATGGAGCATAGGCCACCTGCCTGAACTCCACTAGGAACCAAGGGAAAGCAGAAGTTCTGCCTGTGAGAAAGTTCAAGCCCATCTGATGTATTTATACCTGTATGCCGACACATACACTCATGCCTTGTAGTGAGAGCACAAAGCAGTCAGGGAACCGTGTGATCAAAGTCCAGAAAGATCAGAAGAGGGACCTGAGCCCTTGTGCAGCCAGAGATGTTATTATGACACCCAGACACACTTTTCTGGTGACTCCAGGGTCCTCAGCTCTCCAAGCACCAACACGGCCAAGTACACATGCACACACACACACACGGAGACACACAACTCACTCACAGGAGACAGCTCTGCCATCTCAGAGGAAATTGCCTCTCGACCCCAGCTCCACAAAAGTTTCTCCTTCCACATCCATCTCTTCTCATTCTTTTCCTTCCTCCAAGGAAGAGACAACCCTTCACTGCATCCAGAGCTCAGTTTTAACCCTATCTCATTTCCCAATAGACTTCTCAGATGGCACAGTGGTAAAGAACCTGCCTGCCAAGGCAGGAAACACAGGAGACGAGGGTTTGATTGCTGGATTGGGACGATCCCCTAGAGAAGGAAATGGCAACCCACTCCAGTATTCTTGCCTGAAGAATCCCATGGACAGAGGAGCCTGGTGGGCTAGAGTCCATGGGGTCACAGAGTTGGACATGACTCAGCACACACACACACTCACCCTCCCAATGGCATCACTACCTCACTACACTCTCCTCTGATTGGCTCTTCCCATTATCATTTAAATCTGCGTAGGACCATTTCGTGGTAGAACAACCTTTACTGACCATGCAGCTCCTCTTCATCCTCCTTTCCTCCTAACCATGAAATGCAAGAAAGAATTGTTGATGTCCTCGTCCTGTGTCATCATCAACTACTCACCCAGCAAACGACTCTTTTCTGTCTCCCCATCTCCCCAATCCAGAGGATGCCTTAGCAAATGTGTTGCCAAGACTCTCTGTGACCTCCATGACCCAAGCCCCCTCACTCCCTTGTCTACAGCATGTGACCTGTGTGCTTTCACCTACCTTCTGGAGTCCCATAGTCTCCTAGCTTTCTAACTACTCAGTTTTCTTTGCAGGTTCCTTTCACCTACCGTTCCTGCCACTTCCCAATGGCCACGATCTGGACTACCTTCCCTTGTCCATTTCTATCACCTCCCTGCTGAAATTCAACTCTCTGTCCAGAGCTCTCTATTTTCCCTTCTCTGTTAAGCAAACTATTGATCATTCAAGTGCTCAGTCACTCAGTCATGTTTGACTCTTTGTGACCCCATGGACTATAGCCCGCCAGGCTTCTCTCTCCATGGAATTCTCTAGGCAAGAATACTGGAGTGGGTTCCCATTTCCTACTCCAGGTGGTCTTCGTACGCAGGAGAACCTGAGTCTCTTGTGTTTCCAGCCTTGGCAGGCAGATTTTGTACCACTAGCGCCATTTGGGAAGCCCCCATTGATCATTGCAAAGTCTATCTGAAATGCCACCAGAGTACTTCCTTTTTACATGTCTCTCCATCCATGAGCTGACTTGTCTTCTAGGCATCCTTGCAAACCTTCCTTATAGTGCCGTTCGTATCTGTATTCTCAGTAATTGTTCCCATACACTGTTTTCCTGGAACATAGAGATGCTTCCTCATTCATCTTTGTATTCCTCATCCCCAGCACAGCTCCTGGAACAGTGGGTTTTTCACTAAATTAGAAACAGTTGAGAATGTCGAAGTGTCATTTAACAGACACTTTAGTGAACTTGGACCTGAACTTAAATAACTGTAAACAGTAAATGGCTTTACTGTTTGGGGATAAATGGTATTAGTAAACTTTTATTTAGATATATATTTAAATTTTTAAAATGCAAAAATTATATTTGAATATAATTTTTAAAGTTAACACATTTAGACTACTAACAATATTTCACTTTTCTTCAAGATGGAAGTTAGAATCCTGAGCATTTCCTATTTGTGTGTTCAGTCTCTGTTTAAAAGCAGAAAGGAATGACAACTTGGATTTCATGTCGAATATAAGTTCTCCCTCAGGGAGAATGTCTGAATGTGTCATGAGTGATGCTGAATTTTCGTGCACCTGAAGTGGGGTTGCCATGGTGGAGCAGGGCTACTATTTTGCCAAGGTTTTGCCACTTCACCATGCAGCTGGCATTACGTAAAATTTCCCCAGCTGCACCTGCAGGTCTTTTGAAGCCACAGAGACAGATTTGCTGAGTTGTTTGAAGGAGAACCAGGGGCAGCCCAGGAGAATCAGCCTTATCACTGCTGCTGCTGCTGCTGCTAAGTCGCTTCAGTCGTGTCTGACTCTGTGCGACCCCATAGATGGCAGCCCACCAGGCTCCCTCATCCCTGGGATTCTCCAGGCAAGAACACTAGAATGTGTTTCCATTTCCTTCTCCAATGCATGAAAGTAAAAAGTGAAAGTGAAGTCGCTCAGTCATGTCTGACTCTTCATGACTCCATAGACTGCAGCCTACCAGGCTCCTCTGTCCCTAGGATTTTCCTGGCAAGAGTACTGGAGTGGGGCGCCATTGCCTTCTCCGGTCTTATCACTGAGTCAGCACCAAATCCACTCAGGGTCCTGTCTCCCAGGAGCTCAAACGGTAAGGGTGGGTCTCAGAAGGTGGGGCCGGAGGCTCACCCAACTCTGGGTGGTAACAGTATTCTACCTCCTCCCTGGGGGCTATGAAGAGAAAACATAGGAACTGCTATTTGTGTTGAAAAATGTCATTCCTTTAAATCTCTATATTAGGTTTTTGTAATAACGCGTGTAAAATATTAGTACAAAAGAGCAGGAAATGGCATGCAAAATATGAGCCATAGATAGCATGGTTTGTCCAAGTATGGTTGAGAGATGGCTGGAATGCTGGTCAATATGCAGATTGCCAGGCTCTACCTTGAGTTATGAAATCAAGGAGGAATGCGGGGCAGGAGGCAGGAAGCAGAGCTGAGCAGGGGAATCCACATTTTTTAACCAGCACTTTAGATGGTTCCTCCGAAGTCTGAAGGACATTTTATTATGCATCAGTAACAATATATAGGAAACACCTGGCAACCTGTGTTTAGAAAAGTGTCTATACTGGGCAGGTGGTGCAGTGGTAAAGAATCTGCCTGCGAATTTAGGAGATGCAAGAGATGCTGGTTCCATCCTTGAGTCAGGAAGCTCCCCTGGAGGAGGACATGGCAACCCACTCCAGTATTCTTGCCTGGAGAATCCCACAGACAGGGAAGTTTGGCAGGCTGCAGTCCATGGGGTGCAAAGAGTCAGACACATCTGAGAGCACATATTCATGCACGCTACACTGGGCAACCCTACCTTCTCTGCACCCCGCTGGGGAGCTTAATGATTTTGCTATCTGGGCTCATCTTTGACGCAATATCCTTCCTGCTGAATTTGTGCCCCTTTCATGGCTCCAGGTTTGGAAGAGAATCCTGTACCATTTTTTAGCATCCTTCACACTGTCATTTTTAACAATTTGTGTGTTTATGTCTTGGCAGCTTGTCTCAGCACGATATATTATAGAAGCAAGAGCTGGGTTTAGGATTTGGATCTGCCCCAGATTCTTCAATTTCTTTGACTGCCAATCTACGTCGTTTTAAAATGAGACTTGGCAAGTTGATTAACCTTTCCAAGCTTCCCTTTCTTGAGCGGGAATAGCTAACCAGCTCCTAGCTTATTGTGAAAATTAAACATCATACACACAGTTTTTTTAAAAGGCACTCAGCACAGATCCTATGACAGAGTGGATTCTCAGCAAGAGAGAGCTATTAAAAATAACAACCAATAAATAAGCTCCCACTGTATAGCACAGAAGACTATATTCAATACCCTATGATAAACTATAATGGAAAAGCATATTTTAAAAAAGAATGCATATGTATATATAAATATATGTATAACTGAATCACTTTGCTGTACCACAGAAATTAACATAACATTATAAATCAACTATATTTCAGTAAAAAATAACAACAAAAGTTTCATCAACACCAACTACTGAGGAAAAGAGATTAAGTAATTTGTCCAAACTTACTTAACCAGTAAGTGGTAGAACAAGGACGTAAACCAAAGCAGTCAGGTGCCACAGCCCATGTTCTCAACATTTTATAGTGATTCTAATAATGTGCCACCTGGGAAGTCATTATTAACAAACAGGAATTGAGCTCCAGCCTACAGTGTGTTATGTGCTCAGCACATAGCAGTAGACAAACAAGGCCTTCCTAGGACATGAGGGTGAGGACTAGGCGAGTCAAAGGATAGAAGAAGAGCTCACAAATCTTTTCAATGCAGTTCAGAAAATGCCTTATGGAGGCAAGTGAGAGGCAGAGGTGTACACACAACTAGAAGGAGTTAAAGCAGCTTCTTGCCTGGAATGACCTTGACTTGGGCCTTGAAAGACAATGGGCATTAGACCAGTGAAAATAGGAGAAGAAGGCAGTTCTAGGCAGAGGCTGGAGAACACAGTGCTGGCAGGGCCCTGAGGAGGGTCAGAGAGGGGAGAGTAAGAAGAGAAGAAAGTGATGGAGAAAAGTGAAGCTGGGAGGGTAGACAGTAGCCCTAATGATTCAGGCTTTTAGCTGAAGACAGTTGTATGTCAGGCTTCCCAGGTTGCTCCGTGGTAAAGAATCTGCCTGCCAGTGCAGGAGATGAGGGTCCACCCTGGGTCGGGAAGATCCCCGGAGAAGGAAACGACAAGCACTCGAGTATTCTTGCCTGGGGGATCTCATGGACCGAGGGGCCTGATGGGCTACTGTCCGTGGGGTCACCAAAGAGTGGAACACAACTGAAATGACTAAGCAGCAACAGCAAATTGTATGTCACTTCTGTCAACTAACCCAGCAGCTATCTATCTGCCAGTGTTTCTCTAAGTTTAGGCACAGCTTCTGATTCTACGGGCCTGGACCTGGAGACTAGACCCCAGGACTTTCACAAACTGAGGAGCACTATGGTAAAACAGTCATTTTATATCTCAGTGATTGTTAAGCTTTCTTGTGCCTCAGAATCACCCCCTGAACATTTGTTTAAACGCTGATGTCTGGGTCTACCCCCAGAGTTTTCGATTCTGCAGGTCTGGAGGGGCTCAAAAATGTGCGTTTTTAGGGAATTCCCTGGCAGTCCAGTGGTTAGGACTCTGCACAAAAAAGCAAGTATCTAGGGAGTGTTAAGGCTGCCAGTCTTCAGCACTTTACAGAGAAGAATCTCAGGGTGTGAAGCCAGGAACTTAGGCAACAGTAAGTACTTAGGTGATTCTTAAGCTGCTGATTTGAAAATTCGTGGGAGGAGGAATGATTGAAATCTCTTGTCTTCTTGGCTATAATGCTTCTTTAACCTTTAAATATTTCCACAGTGTAAGAAAATCAAAGCCAAGTATTCCTGATATTCTGGGTCATTTTGCCCTATGCTGCTGTGCTGTGCTCAGTTGTGCCTGATTCTTTAAAACTCCATGGACTGTAGGCCACCAGGCTCCTCAGTCCGTTGGATTCTCCAGGCAAGAATACTGGAGCAGATTGCCATTTCCTTCTTCAGGGGATCTTCCCTCTCCAGGGATCAAACCTGTGTCTCCTGCATCGCAGGCAGATTCTTTACTACTGAGCCACCTAAGAAGCCCTCATTTATGCTCTGTAAGTGGTCAAAATATGGTGACTTGGAGGGTTCTTTGGAATTTTAAAAATCCAAAATTTGAAACATTTGTTTGCGAAGCAGGAAGTTTGTTTGCAAAGTAGGAAGTCACTTGCTGCGCAGAGCAAACACTCAGGTGGAGGGCATGCCCCTCGGAGGCTTTAGATGTGTGACTTTTGAGCAAGTTTCTCTCCGTTTTTAGAACAGCTTGAATCTGAGTCTCCTTGGAAGAGGCTGTGAGGAAATGTGAGATTGGTGTCTTTGTGTGTGGTCCAACCAGCTAAGGCAGGAAGAGGCTGGGAAACCCAAAGGCGAAGACAACAAGAAAGGTGAGGGCTTCCCTGGTGACTCAGATGGCGAAGACTCTGCCTGCTAATGCAGGAGACTCGGGTTTGATCCCTGGGTGGGGAAGATCCCCTGGAGAAGGGAATGGCAACCCACTCCAGTATTCCTGTCTGGAGAATCCCATGGACAGAGGAGCCTGGAGGGCTGTGGTCCGTGGAGTCACAAAGAGTCAGACATGGCTGAGCGACCAACACTTTACTTTTAAAAACCAAACCCTATCCAGACTGCCTTTTTTTAATGTCGTGGTCATAATTAAATTTCTCACACCAAAGATTTGAAGAAAAATATTCGTGTGCAAAATAGCAAGTGGCCAGGTTAAAAATCTTTAATATAGTGAATAATGAATCAAACTGAGGCTCCCAGGAACATCAATAATTGTAAATTATAAAAAAGCAAGTTATGGTGAGAGTTTTATTACCAATCTGGTGTCTTTGAATTCCTCTCTCTGGAGTATTGAAATGCAAACACTCTTCTGAATATCTGGAAGCATCTAGAAATCTTCATTTGTCCAAAGAGAATTCAGTTCCATTAACTATTTCTATTTCATAAAGAACAAATGGACTAACTGTATGCTTTAAGATTTTCCAATAATGCAATTTTCCAGTTCTTGACCTTTGTTTACCAGGAAAATGAATTAATGAAGTTCCCTCATTCCTTGGGGACTTCCCTTGTAGCTCAGCTGGTAAAGAATCTGCCTGCAATGCAGGAGACCCTGGTTTGATACCTGGGTCCAGAAGATCCCCTGGAGAAGGGATAGGCTACCCACTCTAGTATTCTTGGGCTTCCCTGATGGCTTAGATGGTAAAGAATCCACTCTCAATGCATGAGACCTGGGTTTGACCCTTGGGTTAGGAAGACCCTCTGGAGGAGGACATGGCAACCCACTCCAGTATTCTTGCATGGAGAATCCCCATGGATAGAGAAGCATGGCAGGCTATAGTCCATGGGGTCACAAGGAGTTGGACACGATGCAGCTACTAAGCACAGCACCCATTTCTTATCCTCACAATATATTCAACCTCTGATGCAAGTTACTTATGAGTTTTAAAACAATGAGTTCAAAGGGAAGTTATTAAAAATACCTGAAGTGAATTATGATTGTATGAAAAGGAAATAAACAAAAAAACTACTTTCATTGAGTCCGAGAAACAATAAACTTTTATTGACTCACTCTTTCCCCTCATTTGTTTAATTTGCACATAAGGATTTTAGTGGAAACCCCTCAGTACACCAATTTGGTTGCCTAGTTGCTTTGTATCTCTGTGAGCTCACAGGCAGTGGGATGCCTTCACATTTCCTGATATTCCCCCAACACTTTTGAGCCCACCTGGGTTCAAGTCCCAGCTCAGCCCTCAGTTTAGTCAGTGCAGTTCAGTTCAGTTGCTCAGTCATGTCTGACTCTTTGCGACCCCATGGACTGCAGCACACCAGACCTTCCTGTCTATCACCAACTTCCAGAGTTTACTCAGACTCATGTCCACTGAGTCAGTGATGCCATCCAGCCATCTCATCCTCTGTCGTCCCCTTCTCCTCCTGCCTTCAATCTTTCCCAGCATCAGAGTCTTTTCCAATGAGTTAATTCTTCACATCAGGTGGCCAAAGTATTGGAGTTTCAACTTTAGCATTAGTCCTCCCAATGAATATTCAGGACTGATCTCCTTTAGGATGGACTGGTTGGATCTTCTTGCAGTCCAAGGCACTCTCAAGAGTCTTATCCAACACCACAGTTCAAAACCATCAATTCTTCTGTGCTCAGCTTTCTTTATAGCCCAACTCTCACATGCTTATATGACTACTGGAAAAACCATAGCCTTGACTAGATGGACCTTTGTTGGCAAAGTAATGTCTCTGCTTTTTAATATGCTGTCTAGGTTGGTAATAACTTTTCTTCCAAGAGTAAGCATCTTTTAATTTAATTCAGCCCTGCTTGTGTTCGATCCAGATGCCTTGAGCTTGGTGATTCAGCTGACCCTGTTTACACAGGATTCCTACCCATAGGAAAGAATCACTAGTTAAAGGAGGGAGCAGTGAGTCTCTTTCTGCTTTAATGATGTCTGAAAAAAATGGGGGGAAAGGAAAAATGAGATGAATCACAGGGGAGAAGATAAGGGCCCCTGTGAAAACCTTTGTGGTGGAACATAGCAGGTGGTCTCTAGGATGGTACTTCTCAGTGTGTAATTTGCACAAGAGTCACCTAGAGAGTTTGTTAATGATTCTGGACTCCACCCTGAGATTCTGGTGAGAAGGCCTGAGAGTCTCCATTATTGAACCTTGTGAGCTTATTAAGCGTTCTCCCCATGAGGATCATCCAATCCAGGTACTGATCATTATCCATCAAGATATTCCCTCATATGGTGTGAAGAGCAGTGGGCCCCAAGGTCTCACCACTAGCTTTGAGGTGAAGGAGAGGAGAAAGCTTTCCTCAACCTCTTAGAGTTACTGGCTCTGTCTGAAACTTGGACTGACAAAGGCAGGTGAACAGGAAGAAAGTATACATATTTATTTAATACGTTTCCCATGAAGATGACTCCTTTATGAAGAAACGAAGACCTAAAGAGACAGTTAAACCTGAGTGCTTCTTCTGTGGTAGGGTTGTTGAAGAGTGGTGAGTGGAGGAAGGCTAGGGAAGGACAGAGTGTGAGGAAGTGCAGGGAACTGGCAAAAGCTTAGCAAGTCCTCTTTGCTCAGATTCTTCTCAGCATCTCTGGGGCAAAGAGAGGGCACCTGTCACATGGAGGTCTTATGATCTGCTTCAGAGTGGAAGGACAGGGGAATATCAGAGAGTCTTTCCTGCTTCTGCCATTTTCTCAAACTCTCAAACTCCAAGCCCCAAGATGCCATATTTGGGAGGAGAGTGTCCTGAACTCCATCAGAGAGCAACCCACCTCCCATGGCCCCATCCCACCACTTCTCTTTTTGATGGTAGCCTCCAAAGTGGCTCATTATCACTGGCCACCTAGATGCCTGATAGAACAGAAATTACAGAAACATACAAGCACCAGTCAGCAGGTGGTAGGGTCTAAGGCCAGCAGAGAGCAGGGCAAGAGAGGAAGATGCCTTGAAGACACCCTGAGTATTGTCTTTCTAGCAAGAAGTTTCAAGAACAAGCATTGGAACTAGTTCTTCAGGGAACAAAGTAACTGGGCTTCCCAAACACACAAAATTAAATTATAAATCATAAACTACATGACACAGAAAACATGTCTGGTTGTTGATAATGGAGGATCACCTTGAAACTAGGATGGTAACTGGAGGAAGGCATTTGGCTTGGGAAGTTGGGATACACATCTGAAGGGTGGAGTTGTGATAAGCTGACCTGCTTTGGTTAATACAGATAAGAAAAACTGAGGATCCAGTGGAAAACCCAATAATAAGGGATTTGAGCCAGTGAGGCTGGGGAAGGATGGCACGAGGGTTGGAAAGGGGATTTTGGGAAACATGTTAGAAAGAGTAGTGTGATGCCACCTCATCAACACACACGAACACACATACACACACACTCTTTATTACTTTTATATTTCTACATAGCATGTTTGTCCATCTGATGGATAACTTATTTGTTTATTTACTGTCAATATTACCGTATCAGTCAAGGCCACACCAGGAAAGAAACCACAGTCTCAAAGGTTCACTGGAAAGCTGTAGGTTTTTAGTCAACAGGGGACTTGCAGTACCAGGAAGCCCTTGATCACCTCCTGTAGGGCAGGAAAGGGTCAGAGGTTGGGGTGGGGTGTCAGAGAAGCCTGGCAAGACCTGTGGATATGGAAGAGGGGGTTCCCCAGAATCTGTGGCTGAGGATGGAGTAATACAGCCACTGCCAAACTGTAGCCCAGCGAGGAGGGAGGGCAGTAGATCCTTGGCTCCACTTTCCTCCCATCCTGCCATCTCCTGCTGAGATCTCCTACTCTCCCAGATAACAAGGTGCTACAGGGTGTGGGGAGGATCCCTTGGGCACAAAGCCAGGCAGAGAAGGGTGGGATGGACCGGGAGTGCAGCCAGCACGCTCTTTCAGCTGGAATGAAGCTCCTTGGGGACAATTGTGTTCGTGACCGCTTTTCTCCAGGGTCTCCATCAGCGTCTGGTGTGTAGGTTTTTAACAACATCTGGTGAAGGAATGAATGGAAGAAGAGGCCTGGCATCTGATTATACACATAGTATACTAGTAAGTTATCTAGAAGTCCACTTGGCCTACTTCCAAGTCTTGCTCTGTGAGTAGACAGACAGAACCCCATGGGTCCCAATGCTATACATCCAGCAGCACAGCCACAGGGGTCTCAAGGTTCATGCTCCAGTGTCTACAGATGCTAGGGGCACAGGAAGGGCCCACTCCCAGCTAACCACCCCCAGAGAGGACAGAAAGGCTTTTGGACAGGGGCTGCTCTGGCTCTTCCATTCTCATGGAGTCAGAGGCTCTGAGACCAAGCATTCCAAACTGGCAGTAAAATGGGAATGAAAATCATTTTAGGAATGATTTTCATCCCTCCCAGAAACATGAGGCTCAGCTGGGCACTGACCCACTGTCTGGCATGGTGTAAACACTTAGCAGTAGCTGTAAGGATTGTTTCCTGTCTCTGCTCTTGAGAGAGGCGTGGGACCTGCGGCAGAGGCTCTGTTTTCTGTGCTGGATCCTTGATCAGGGAGAGGGCCAGGGAGAACAGGACAGCCCGTCCCAGAGGAGGCTCCGCCCCATCCCTGCACAGAGCTTCCTGCTTCCTTCCTTCAGGGTTAAGTGGATCGAAACTGGTTTCCCTTCGGACTTCCGGGTCAGTGCCACACGCACCCTTTTTTTTCTCCAGGTGGCCTGGGGATGCTTAGAAGAGTACTGAGAGATTGTGCCATTCTTCCTTCCTCAGGGTCAGGGAGATGTTTCCAGATGCAACCAAGATGAGAAGCAGGTAGAGGACTCCTGGAAGATGAGCTTCCCTTGGAGAAGATGGGCACTGCCTTAGAGTCTGGGGACTCAAGTGGTCTTCCTTTGCCAGAGGGTCTCCTCCGCTTCTGTTTGCTGGTGCCAAGTCCCACCTCCAGCCCTTTGGGTCTGTATTTCTAATAGCACCACTCCAAGCTAAAGCAGAAGAGGCTAATAAAGACAGGATAAGCGACCCTCTAACACCAACCAAAGTCCCCTGTAGTTGAGGGACAAGCTTTCAAGACACTCTGGAATCCAGGGCACAAAGGTGGGTGGTTGGGAGAGGTTCCTCCAGGTGCAAGCAATAAGGTGGTACATGTCTGGGGAGAATTTAAGATCAATAATGAAACAAACTAAAAGTCTTAAAAAAAAAAAAAAGATTGCTGTGAAGTGGCAATTCCAATGTCAGTGACAAGATGCTCTTTCTAAAAAATCTTTTGTTGGTCTAAGTTCTATATAATTACTGTTATCAAGGCAAGTTTTAGTAATAGAATCTAAGCTCCTAGTTACCATATTTGTATTACTTATCTTTTGATGAAGATTGTGTTCTGCATAGAAGTGAATTCAGAAAGCTCTGTCATATACCGGTTCCTGGCACACAGGGATTCCGCTACACTTGCTGGTTCCAAGAACAAGTTCCTGATGGTTTGGAACTGTCTGAGGTTGCTCCAAGTGTGTCTGCGTGTGTGTTAGTCACTCAGTCACGTCCGACCCCTTGCGACCCCGTGGATGGTAGACCACCAGGCACCCCTGTCCATGGGGTTTCCCAGGCAAGAATACTGGAGTGGGTAGCCATCTCCTTCTCCAGGGGATCTTTGCATCTCCTGCATTGCAGGCAGATTCTTTAGCATCTGAGCCACCAGAGAAGCTCCCCACCACGTGTCTCTCTCCCCCTGCATTTGTACAGTATGCTGCCCTTCATACTGCCATTGAACAGCAGGCTAAAAATAAGCCAAATTAGCATGGTAATTGTATACACAAATAAACTGGACAACAGTTGCTTCAATTCTGTCATTCTATGGGACTTCACAGAATTTTTTATTTGTGTTTAAAATTTAAAACAGCGAAGGAGAGTACAACTTGCACATTGCACTCATTTTGTTTGACAAATACAGATGTTAGCTCACACCGAAATGTTTTATTGAAAATTTCACACCAAAATGTTTTATTGAAAATTAATGTTTCCGTGAAAATTTTCTTCTTTTTTAGTTGTTCTAAAGCTAAAGAATTAATCAAGAAAATAAGGATTATTACTGAAAATAATGTTCTCATATAAAAGAGGGGAAAGTTAATAAAAGATCTGATCTAGAGGTCAAATATACTAGGGGCTTCCATGGTCCAGAATTATGAGTGCTCATTGCTGCCTTCTTCAATCTGAATTTACAGTGCAGAGGAGTGTGTGTGATAAAAGTATACATATGCACGTCTATACCTATGTGTATGTATATATTCATGGGTTTAGGGAATACACACATGTATTTTCTCTCTTTGTGATTGCATAATTCTTGGGAAATTTTATAATGTCAATCATAAAAGGATACTTAAATATTGCTCTTAGTATACATAAATGTCCCTGGACAGGCATTTGATGTATAAGGTGATTCTGGCAGTTAGGAAGGGACAATATGGGAGAATTACCGATGGAGGTCACCCACCCAAGGGCCGGAGGTCACTGATAAGAGTGCCCTTATTTAGTAAGGGTCTGTGTGTTTAGTCACTCAGTCGTGTCCAACTCTCTGCAACCCCGTGGGCTGTATGTAGCCTGCCAGGCTTCTCTGTCCATGGGGATTCTCTAGGCAAGAATACTGGAGTGGGCAGCCTATCCCATCTACAGGGAATCTTCCTGACTCAGAAATCGAACCAGGGTCTTCTGCATTGCAGGCAGATTCTTTACCAGCTGAGCTACCAGGGAAGCCCTTAGTGAGGGTCTAGCAGGTTCAAATTAAGAGCCCCAGGAGAAGGTATGTATGTGAACATCCCACTGGATAAAGCACAAAGACTAGTTCCTTCTGGCCATAAGTAAGATGGAAAAGGGAACATTTGAGGAATTCAAAAAAACACTAAAAATATATGTGATTTTCCCCCTGTTAATGCTCCAGGTCAGACAAGGCAAACGGAAGGGATGGGTCCTGGAATAACCATATAATTGTTAAAAGGTAGCTGTGTTTCGTGTACTATGCATCAACTCTAAAAATAATTCAGTGGTCCCAAGAGGCTGGCTTTGAATTATAGAGGGTGATGTAGTTAGAAAAGGTCTTGAACTTGGAAACTTGGACTCATTGTTCTGGCCTAGATCATGGAGTTGGAGGGGGTGGGCAACCTCCATGAAGCGCAGCAGCCCCTTGCCCCGTGCTGGATCATTGCCAAGGGCCATAGCAGCCACCCGAACACCTTTCCCTTCGTCTCTTAACTCCATCTGTCCCTGAAACACTCAAAAATTACAGGCTAAAACCCAGGGCAACTAAACTTTGGGTTTGCCAACCTGATCACCAAGCATACTGGTAGGTCCGACAGACTCTAAGAGTTTGCCATCATGGTATAAAATGGAACAGAGGCGTTTCCAAAGAGATGGCTTATGCATGACTTAGATTTCAGGAGACAGAGAATTCCCTCAACCTCTGGGTAAGGCACTCAAAAAACTAATGCTTTTCCCAATATTAAAACAAGTAAGTTGCTTTGAACAGGATCTAGCTTATTGGGTAATATGCATATTATCTGGTATGTGCCCTTCCATGTTCTTCAAAAGCGATTCACTTCCGGTAAAATAACAAGTGGGGATCACGGTCTAACAAGGTCTTCGTAATAATGGACTAGCTTGTTTCACCAGGACTCAGTCACGAGCCATCTGGTTTTCCAACACTCCACATCTCTAGGCTTTTTAAAGCACATTCTTCCTGCTCCCCAAGGAGCTGAACTTCAGAAATGTTGATGGATTACCATTTGTGCTTCATTTTCCATCTTCATCACTCTCCCCCCCATTTTATGTTTCTCCTCCTAGAGCTTATTTTAGGCCCCATCTCGGGGCTGGATTGAGAGCCATTGTTGTTCACAGGCAGAGGCATCAGCCCACCCTTTTCCTATTTCTTTCTGAAACAAATGTTGTCATTGTGCCTGACATAATATGTATTCTTGAAAGAACATTTTTAAAAAGAATACATCATGGCTCTGAAGAACTGAGGGAAGTGGAGGCGGAGAGACCCGACTGTTAGATGTGAAGCAGCCTTGGAGCAGGGACTCAGGTGGAAGGCAAGAGGTGTCCCTGGGGGGAGGCCATCTTACCACAGGGATGGCCTTCCCTGGTTGACCAGAAGGTGATGTTGACCTAGTGATGTTATCTTTGTATTGTGTGTCTTGAGAAATTTATTGAGTGTCTCCTATGTGCTGAGGATTTCTAACTCTACCTTAAAAGTTATTCTCTCTTTGGCTAAGATGGTGGAGTATCTCCTGCCCACCACCACCCACACCCCACCCCAGTCCACATAGGGGGATTCCTGTAGCCTTATAAATGAGTGGGGGATCTTGGTGGGCACAGTGTGTTAGCAGTCAAAATCACGCTGTGTCTATGCCCTTGAAAATACTGGATTCTCCTGACAGTGTATAATCTTAGTCCTTGGAAAGGGATGAACCCATAAAATAAATCTCCCTTGATTCATTTAGTCATCAAAAAAGTATTCATTGAATACATACTATGTTCCTTGTCACAGTTACTTATTATTTTGGTACATATTTTCTTTTATAAGCCCACCTTCAAGTTAGTCATTTTTAACTAATAATTTTTTTAAAAAAGTAATAGTTAAAAGGTAGATTTTAAAGGGTCAGTTCTCAAGAATCCAATTTTCTTTCTCAAATGCATTAAGTTTCATAGACACCACTTGAATAAAATTCAAGGGTGGTGTCTACAACCTTGAAAGGGAAAAAAAATCTTTATTTTTTATTAATGTCTAATTACTGTTTAGGATTTCCTTTAATAGGAACCTAACCGACAAGCCACAGCCATATTAACAGTACATATGACTTTGTCACCAAGAGATATCATTACTATGCTGTAGACCCTCAAAACTCAAATTTATTCTCATCTCTTCATAAAGTGTGTGATAGTTATTAAACCCATCTCATTAAAACTTTTAATTGAATAGAGTAAGAAAGAAGCAAATATATTACTGAGCCACATTATTTTAATATTTTGATAACTATATTTCAATATTATTATTTTGCCTTGTAATATACTATGTATTTGTTTTATGCATTTAAAAGCTTTATTCTGAGAAGGAATCATAGATTTCACTGGATAGCCAAAAGGGTCCAGGGCACAAATTCTGATTTTGAAATTTATTTTAATAGTCCTTTCAGCCAGAGCCAGGGAGATACAAGCTCTTTTAGCCTATGTCTAGAGATATCTTTTTCTTAAGATTTTTTTTTGACATGGACAATTTAAAAAGTATTTAGTGAACTTGTTACAATCTGCTTCTATTTTATATTCTGTTTTTTTGCCGTGAGGCATGTGGGACCTAAGCTCCCTGACCAGGGATCGAACCCATAACCCCTGCATTGGAAGGCAAAGTCTTAACCACTGGACCACCTAGAAATATCTTTATTTTGCCCTCACCCATGAATGTTTTTTCAAGTGTAGAGCCAGGGGAGGCTACCCTGTAAGAAAACATAGGTGGAAAAGAATGCTGGGACCAGGGACCAGGCTAAATTTAGAGGGTAAATAGAGGAAGAAAGGCCACCAAGGAGATGGAGAGGAAGGAGGAGAGACCCTTGGGGAGGAGGAAGATCCGAAGACTGGATGCCACAGGAGCCTGAAAAAAATGGGGTTTCAAGGAGGAGGGAACAGCCTGCTCTCACATGCCGGGTCAAGGACGGTAAAAACAGCAAAGGCACCACTGACTGTGGCGACGTGGAAATGAGAGCCACTACCACAGCACTGGGGAAGGAAGATGGACTTGACTGACGTAGAGGTCAGTGAGGAAGTGGAGAGAAACGTTGATGTAGTCAGCTCTTTGGTCACGAGTTGCTGAGAAAGGAGCAGAGAAATACTGCAGTCAGTGAGGAAAGAGATGTCAAAGCAAGGCTTTTCAAGAGAGACTGTGGAGCATGTTTGTGTGCTTCTGGGACTGATCGTTGCTGAGGATGAAAGAGGAACTGGGCCTCAGAGCCAAGAGAAGAAAGAGGCAGGTCTTTGGGAAAAGCAGGGCTGAGTCATCCCCTTACACCAGACAGAGGGCGAAGGGGGCAGTGCAAGTGTGAGAGGGCTTGGGGGTGAGCGTGGGGTGGGTGGGGAAGGCGAGCATTTGATTGATTCTGTTTTCTCAAGGATGTAAGAAGCAAGGCTACACCTAAGAGTGAGGAGAGAAGAGACGATGTGAAATGGTGACTTGAGGAGTGAGAAAACCAGCATAAATATCAGGGTTATAGCAACTCCGCCAATAATTAGTAGGGTGATTTTAATGAATAAGCTGTTTGTCTGCCCTCAGGCACAGTTAAGAACTGCTCTCTGAAATATTTTCCTCTTTCCACTATTCTCCACTTCTCTCTAGCCCCACTACCTGCTTTAAAAAAAAAAAAATTTTTAAGGTATAGTTGATTTACAGTGTTGGGTTTGTTTCAGGTGTACAGCAAAGGGAATCAGTTGTATGTATATCCACTCTTTTTCCATGTAGGTTATTATGGAGTATTGAGTAAAGTTCCCTATGCTGTGCAGTAGGTTCCTATATAGTTACCTATTTAATATATAGTAATAGATATATGTCAATCACAGTCTCCTAGTTTATCCCTCCTCCCTTATTCCATTGCCCTCTTGCTGTTTCTGCGAATGAAAGTTGCTCAGTTGAGTCCAGCTCTTGGTGACCTCATGGACTATACAGTCCATGGAATTCTCCAGGCCAGAATACTGGAGTGGATAGCCTTTCCCTTCTCCAGAGGATCTTCCCAACCCAGGAATCAAACCCAGGTCTCCCTCATTGCAGGTGGATTCTTTACCATCTGAGCCACCAGGTCATTTCCATATTAAAGCCTCATTGATGACTTAAACTAATTCAAGCTTATATGCGGCTCATTGGAAATGGACAACATGTCCACCTTTCAAAGACATTTGAGTCAGAGCAGAGGTTATTCCTTTGCTTTAAGCAATTTGTCTCTGAAAGTTTAAGTTTAGGAATTAAATTTCCCTAATTTTTTGTTCCTTCTCAAATCCTCCCACAGAGGTTATAGTCTGTACTGCTAATGTCACCTGACACCATATTTTTCAGACCACTATGGTGCCCTTCACTACACTTCCGATTCAGCTATATACTAATATGATAGAAAGAACCATTTAACGTTCTTTCTTGAAAGAATATAGGCACTGGAAAAATTGGGATAATTTATTTAGAGCTTCATTTCTGGTGCTAGTTAAACTGTGGACCAAGCATCATAAAGAAAAGACTAAAAGATTAACACAAGCTTAACACTCTCTCTCTCCACTCAGAAATCATCATTTTATTTTAGGCACTAGGCATAGGGATCAATCCCTTACCTGTACCTGGAGAATTGTTCCAATTTAGGTGAGAAGAAAAGATATCTGAGTATCTGGAGGGGATCGGGGCAGGCTCCAGGGCACAGTGTTAAGGTCCTGGCTGGGAAGATGGAAGATCTCGATCCTAAATCTGTCTCTGACACTTGTGGGTTCTATGACCTTGGTGAAGCCTCTCAATTCCCTCTAGCATGGTCCCTGGGAAGAATGATCACTAGGACACCTTGGCTCTAAAAACCCTGATTTTTCTCCTATCATGGATGACTCTTCAGCTCATATTTGTCTGGTGGTTTTGGCATCATGGCTGTTCACTCACTGACTTGATAAATTTGAAGGTAGTTATCTCTCCAATCAAAGGCAAAAATGGAGGAACCTCTGTTTTGGTGTCAGAAGAAGTGCCAAGGCCCCGAAAACAGTCAAGAGCCCTGGTGTCTGCATGGGGGGCGCCTTAGGGGAATGGGGCCTTGCAGCCCCAAACTATGGTCTGCTAGATGTTAGCAGGATCCCTCACTGCTGCCTGAGGTATGTGAAACCTGCTGACACAGAGCACCTGCACACAGGACACACGATAGAAGAGCAGAAGTTACAGGAGGAGTGAGAGCCCAGTGTTCATGAGCAAAGAAACTTGCACACTTGAGACCAAATGCAACGTCCTTCAAAATAGCTTCCTTCCCAGAACATGACAAGAAGGCATATCCATGTCCCCAAATATTCAGCTTTTCTCCATGATACTCACATGGCATGGGGAGGAGAGGTCAATGAGAAGTGTGGTCAGTCCAGAACTCTGACATCATACGCATCACAACTGCAGCATGTGGGTGACATATGTCATGTCATGGGCATCAGTGAGCACTTTTTGCTAGGTGGTATGTCACCTCTAAGAGCTAAAGGTGGAATCTGAGGGCTAGACATGGTCCCAGGCCATCGCTGGTAAACCTTCCCTAAGGAAAGGTTGAGAGAGAAGGTCAACAAAGTTCAAGAGAAGGCTGTTGATGGTGCCTCTGTGGAGCTGTGTCCTGAATCTGCCTCCATTTCCCCTCTATGCTGTTGCTCCCTCTTTTAAGAAAAGGCAGGAAAGGTAGTCTTGGCAGTGTTCCAAAACAGGGCTTCGCTTGGAGGGTGATTTGGATTTCTGGCCAAAGCTGGTGCCATCCCTGGAGACGCAAGGTGGTAGAATGTGGCTCTCAACTGTATCCAATTGGTCCAAAAGATGGAAAGCTTTACAGCAAAGCTTCTACACCAAAATAAGTCTCTGAAAGATATGCATACCAAGAATGCATAATAAATCTGTCCATTGGTGGAATGGGTCCAGTAACAGCAAGTGCAAATAAAACCTAAAAGGCCACAGCTGAGCACAAATATGAATAAGTCCAATTAGCAGAGACTCTGCCAAGATATACACACAAAAGATAAGAATGAGCCCATTTGTATACTATAAAACTACCCAATTATTTGTCGGTTCCTTCCTTATGTAAGGACAAGTCAATGCCAGAAGGGAATTTTCCTGGCCTCACTATACTAAATACCAAAAGAGAGCAGACCCTGGGCCACATTGGGTCAAAAGGGTTACCAACATCTGCTTGTGAATTAGAAGGGGAAAAAAAGTCTACTCTGTCAAAATGTGGGAGTATATTTTGCAAGTGGAGGCTTCATGGACTTCTGTATACCCTTCTGCTGGGTATATACTAATATTGTGGCTTTCTTAACTTTGCTTGCATGTTAAACTTTCAAATACACTTCTTTGATGAACCAAATAGGCATCTCTGCCCTCAGGGAGCTTGCACACTAGTGAAGGATTGGAAGGTGGAGAAAACCAGTAAAATATTAATAAATAAGTACATTATAGTGTATTAGAGGGCTTCCCAGGTGGCGCTAGTGGTAAAGAACCCATCTGCCAATGCAGAGAATGTGAGAGACAAGGGTTCAATCCCTGGGTTGGGAAGATCCCTTGGAGGAGGGTACAGAAACCCACTCCAGTATTCTTCCCTGGAGAATCCCCATGGACAGAGGAGTCTGGTGGGATACAGTCGATGGGGTCAAGAAGAGTGGGGCATGACTGATGTGACTTAACACGCATGCACAGTGTATTAGAAGTGATATATGATACGGAAAAAATTCATCAGGGAAGGGGGCTGGGAGGGCTGAAATGTGACATATGGTGGTCAAGGAAGCCCTCACTAAGGAAACAGTGTTTGGAGCAAGGTAGGAATGAGGTGAGGGAGTGAGACACGAGGCTATCTGAGCTAAGAGCGTCCAGGCAGAGGGAGCAGCCAGTGCCAAGACTCTGGGATGGAACATGGCGGCTCACGCGGAGGCCAGCAGAGCTGGAGCAACGTGGAAAGAAGAAGCGGAATTAAGTGAGGCTATAGTTGGGAGGAGCAGGGGGTTCCAGTGGTGTAGACTTTACAGGCTATTGAAATGACTTTCCCCTTAACTGAGAGATAAGGGCACCAGACAATTGAACACAAATGGACGTTACACAGTTTATATTTTATGAAGACTGTTCTAACTGCAGTCTTACAGGGGCCAATCAGAGGCAATGATAACCATCCAGTCAAGAAATAATGATAATGGCTAAGCAGAAATAGAGACACAGATGTAGAAAACAAACATAGGGATACCCAGGGGGAAAGGGGGTGGTGAATTGGGAGACTGGGATTGACACGTACACACTATTGATACTACATATAAAATAGATTACCAATGAGAACATACCACACAGTGCAGGGAACTCTACTTAATGTATTGTGGTGAACTGAATGGGAAGGAAATCCAAAAGGGAGGGATTATATGTACAGCTGATTCTTTTTGCTGTGTAGAAACTACTACAACATTATAAAACAACTATGCACCAATAAAAATTAATTTAAAAAAGGGATAATGATGTCTTGATGAGAGTGATAGCAGTGGACTAGGTAATGAATGTCCAAACATGAATGTGTTTTGAAGGTAGAACTTACAGGATTTGGTGGCAAATTAAATACAAAGTGTGCAAGGGAGGACTCAACCAATAAGTCATAGTTTTGGTCTGGGTAAACTGGAAGGATGGAGATGCCTTTTACTGAAATGAGAGAGACTGTGGGAAAAGCTAGTTTGGTAGGGAAAATCAAGGTTTTTGTTTTGAACATGCTCAGTTGGAGATCTTATCAAAGATCCTAGTGAAGATAGCAAGTAGGCAGTTGGATATATGGGTCAGGAGTGCAGGAGCAAGGTCTGTGATCAAAGTAGATATTTGGAATTCATCAGCACAAAGATTTAAACCATGAAACTGGTGGAGATCACCTGGGGAATAAGGGTCCACAGAGAAGAGTTTCAAAGACTAAGCCATGGGACACGCCAGCATTAAGAGGAAAACCCAGCAATGAAATGAGGTGAAGAGATTTCCTCTTGTTTGCCTTTTGAAAAAGTTTTATTGGAGTATAGCTGATTTACAAGATTGTGTTAGTTTCAGGTATATGGTAAAGTGATTTATGTGTATAAATATAATTTATGTATATAAATATATGATTTATGTGTATAAATATACACATATTCGGGGCTTCCCTGATGGCTCAGCAGGTAAAGAATTCACCTGCGATGCAGAAGACACAGGAAATGTGGGTTCGATCCCTGGATCAGGAAGATCCCCTAGAGGAAGGACATGGCAACCTACTCCAGTATTCTTGCCTGGAGAATCCCACAGACAGAGGAGCCTGGTGGGCTACAGTCCATGGGTCACAAAGAGTCAGACACAACGAGTGACTGGGCATGCACATAGTCATTCTTTTTCATACTCTTTTCTCAAATAAGTTATTATAGAATATTGAGTAGAGGTCCCTGTGCTATATAGTAAGTGCTTGCTGGTTATCTATTTTATATATAGTAGTGTGTGTATATTAATGACTCCTAATTTATCCCTGCCCCCAACATTTCCCCTTTGGCAACCAAAAATTTGTTTTCAAAATATGAGAGCCTGTTTCTGTTTTGTAAATAATTTCATTTATATCACTTTTAAAATTAGATTCCACACATGAGTGATATCATATATTTTCCTGTTTTTGTCTGGCTTACTTCGCTTACTGTGATAATCTATAGGTCCATCCATGTTGCTGCAGATGGCATTATTTCATTGTTTTTTATGGGTGAGTAGTAGTCTCTTGTATATATGTACTATATCTTCTTTATCCATTCATTCGTTGATGGACATTTAGGTTGCTTCCCTGTCTTGGCTATTGTAAGTAGTGCTGCTATGAGCAGTACAGGGCATGTATCTTTTCAAATTATGGTTTTCTTTGGATATATATTCTGAAGTAGGATTGCTGGACCATAGGGTAGTCCTTGTGTTTTTCTGGATCACCTAGGACATGCCAACACTGAGCAAGGATCTGGGCATACAATGCATAAGACAAGGCCCAGCCCTCAAGGCACTTACAGTCAATGCATTAAAATTATCATTTGAGTGTAGTGTGGAATCTGCAGAAAAATACATACCTGCTTGTTTGGGGTCAGGGGGAGAAAAGAGTTGACTCAGCCTGGGAGGGGTGGGAAGGTCTTTGGAAGAAATAACATCTGCTACTTAACTGAAGATTAAAAATTATCCAGATGAAGAAAGGGGAAGGGCAAAAGCATGACACAGCCAGGAATGTTCCAGAAAAGACACATTTATTTGGTGCTTACATTTCTGCCTGAGCAAATAGCTCTGTTTCCAACGAGGCTAACCCCTCAGGTCCTAAGTGATGCCTCGTACTGACACAAATGTCGATAATACGACTAGTTACTCAGGCTGCACCATCGCAGTCAGGCGGAAGTCTGGTTTCAACTTGCCACCGACTCCAACTCAGACAAGGGCGCTTTCCCAGCGAAGAGCAGTTGTAGCTGCGACCGGGCAACGTCTTCCCATCAGCCCTGGCCTCTGGTCTGCAGCCGAGACCATATGGTGGTTCCATTTTTTTATTGGTCTTTGTTTTCACTGTGAAGAGAGTGCCATGAGCACAAAGTGTTCCTAGCAACAAACAGACAGCGGGTGAGAGAGGAATTGCTCCTCAGGGAGGCAAACGGACAGCTACCTTGACAACGCCCAGTCCGATGTCAGAGTCGCCGGTGCCCCACAAGCCCAGGCAAACAGGAAGGAGACAGCATTTCCCAAGTGTGGACCCAGGGTCTGACTCTGACAGCAGGGTGTTTTTTAAGGCAAGAGGTATCCAAG
This sequence comes from Antilocapra americana, assembly GCA_007570785.1. Lineage (NCBI taxonomy): Eukaryota > Metazoa > Chordata > Mammalia > Artiodactyla > Antilocapridae > Antilocapra > Antilocapra americana. Next base: position 5,005,621 of record ML661332.1, read on the forward strand.
TCAGGGTCCCCCACACGGTCCCTCTTACTTTACTGAAGGACAGGTGCTTTACATGTTACTGTCTGATGTACAACAAAGAGAATCAGTTGTGTATATACATACATCCCCTCCCTCTCACCTCCCCCCCTCCCCATCACCCCTCTAGGCCATCACAGAGCACTGAGCTGAGCTCCCTGTGTTGCACAGCAGCTTCCCACCAGCTATCTGTTTTACACCGGTAGTGCATACATGGGGCTTCCCTGGTAGCTCAGCTGGTAAAGAATCCTCCTGCAATGCAGGAGACCCTGGTTAGATTCCTGGCTCAGGAGCATCCCCTAGAGAATGGGAGGGCTACCCACTCCAGTATCCCTGGGCTTCCCTGGTGGCTCAGATGGTAAAGAATCTACCTGCAATGCAGGAGACCTGGGTTCAATCCTTGGAGAAGGGCATGGCAACCCACTCCAGGATTGTTGCCTGGAGAATCCCCATGGACAGAGCAACCTGGCCGGCTGAAGTCCACACGGTCGCACAGAGTCGGACACGACTGAAGCGACGAGGCAGCAGTGTATATACGTCAATCCTAATCTCCCAGCTCATCACACTCTCCTCTTCCCACCCTATGTCCACATGTCCATTACTCTGTGTCTCTACTTCTGCCCTGCAAACAAAAGCTTGTCTCTATCATTTTTTTTTTTAGATTCCACATACATGTGTTAATATAAAATATTTCTCTCTTCCTGATTTACTTCACTCCTTATGACAGACTCTAGGTCCATCCACATTGCTACGAATGACCCTCTTTTCTGAAGGTCTTCAAGCTTTCCTCTCCCAGAGTGGGTAAACTCCGCCTCCAGACATTCAATCCTCCCTTGCAATTACTTTCCAAAGCTCCCAGCCTTAACATTCTTTCAGTGCCCCCCCACCCCGCCCCTTTTTTGGAGTATAATTGCTTTACAATGTTGTTAGTTTCTGCTGAACAACTAAGTGGATCAGCTATATGTATACATACGTCCCCTTTTTCTTGAATCTCCCTTTCACCACCACCCCAATTCCATCCATCTAGGTCATTACAGAGCACTGAGCTGAGCTCCCTGTGCTTTACAGCTGGTTTTCCTCCTATGTTTTCTTCATTCCTTCCAACACAGCTGGTGCCATTCATCTACACTTATACTAAGCCACTCAAGCCGCCCCCCACCAAAGGAACCAAATCTTATGACAGAGTCAAAAATATGTAGTTTGGAGTCATCTTGAAAGGACCAGTCTGTGTGGAACCAGAAGCAAAGCCAGCAGAAAGCAAAAGGCAGAGGCAGTACCAGATCCCTGCATGTTATTACAACAAAAATCTCTTTCCTGCAGAAATAACATTTTTGTTGTTCAGTCACTAAGCCGAGTCCGACTCTTTGTGACCGCATGGACTGTAGGCTCCTCTGTTCTCCACTATCTTCCAGAGTTTGCTCAAATTCATGTCCATGTAATTGGTGATGCTATAATAACAATAACAAGAGCCAACATGTAGCACATGCTTACTCAGTGCCAAGCACTTTTATAAACATTTTTACAGGTGTGGAACTCATTCAATCTCCCCTACAACCCTGAGGTAGTTCTTATTCTGATTTTTCAGAAGAGAAAACAGGCACAGGAAGATGAAATAACCGAGTAAGTTTCTGAGGAGCTATAAATGGGCAGATCTGGAGTCCACACGATGAACCCCAGGTTACTCTGGGTTTTGAAGACCCAGGTGTTTTCCACTATCTATATTTAACATTATAGGTTTTTAGTGTAAAAATGAATCTGGAATATCTTTGTCCATTTTGTATAGAAAAAGTCAATACCACAAATATTTAGCACAAGAAATTGGAATACAGTAGACCCTTGAACAACATAGGGCTTAAGGGTACCCATCCCTGGACAGCTGAAAATCTGCACATAACTTCATAATTGTCACTCTGTATCCTGGTTCCACATACAAGGAGTCAACCAAGCAACTGTGGATCATGTCATACAGTTGTATGCATTTAGTGAAAAAAAAATCAGCATGCAAGTAGACCCACGTACATTGTCCAAGGATCAGCTGTATTCTAAAACATGATCTAAGCTCTTTGACTCTGTGTGTGTTTGTCTATTATATTTATTTATTGGCCAAGGATAATATTTTATTTATTTTTTATAGAATCATTTTTAATTGAAGTATATTTGATTTACTGTGTCATGAGTGCTTTCTATAGAGAGAAAAGATTTATTTTTCATGATGATTCACCACTTTACTATAGGTGAGGCAATTAGTATTGGATTAAATAATAAAGCCCTTTATTGTACCAGGTGACTCAGGGGTAAAGAATTCTCCTGGGTTGGGAAGTTCCCCTGGAGGAGAAAATGGAAACCTACTCTAATATTCTTGCCTGGGAAATTCCGTGAATAGAGGAGCCTGGCGGGCTACAGTCCATAGGGTCACAAAAGAGTCGGACACGAGCATGCGCAAACATTGTGCCATTGATAGCAAATTCAGAGGTGATGCACAGCTACATCTGGCTACACATCTAAGCATATCCCAGGGTCCAGCAAGGAGAATGACGTCACTGCACTTTAAACCTACCACAGTGCACCCCTGAGCACATAGCCAGACCCAGGCTGGCAGCAGAGAGGAGGTGAAGGGTCAGCTGTTGGGGGCAACCACCACCATCTCCCATGCTGGTGTGGCATGGGCTGGAGAATACAACTGAGAATCAGTACCAAGAAGTAGAATAATGATGTTGACTTGGCTAAAAATTCATTTGGGTTCTTCCATAAGAGGTTGCAGAAAACTCGAACAAAATGTTTGCCAATCCAGTATTTTGAAGGTTCATCCTCATTTTGCCAAACACTTCACCCTTGTCCCCAGCCTGAATATGACAAGTAGTTGCTGACATGCCCACAGGATGAGAGCTCTGGCCAGAAGGGAAGGCTGGCCAGGAGGAAAGGGGACGATATGGGACAGGGAAGATCCATGAGCTTGGAGGATTAGAGCCCAGGTCTCCAGTTCTGGAGTTCCTCCTCCATGCCCGGCTTTTATCAGAGCCTTCGCAGCCTCAGCAGTATTATTATTATTCCACTTTCTTACATAATAAAACTGAGTCTCAGCAGGGCTCATAACATCTCCAAGACCACATAAATAAGAATCAGTGGCCCTATGGTTTGAATCCCTGCAGTCTGACCCTGGGGTCCTTTCACTGACTCACTGTCCTGACGTTAGGAGGGTATGTCTCAATGCAGTCTGAGGATGCCCTTTTTACCTTGGCACTTACAATGCAGATTCCTGGGCCCTAGGCCAGAGCCCATTCATCAGGCTTTCTGTGGGCAGGGCTTCTGAGTAGAAAGTTGAAGAGTATTCTACACACAGACGTTTAAGAACAATGAGGTGTCCATTTATCATTTCCCATCTGTGTTCTGACCTTGGGCAAGTCAGTGTTTCTCCCTGGATCTCAGTTTCCTTGCTTGTAAAATGAGGACAGATAGGTCACTTTTATCTCAAGAAATCTGATCCTAATTCATCTTTATTTTTTTCTGCAGTATAATTGCTTCATCTAGTTCATCTTTAAACCCAACAGATCAACTGCAGCCCTGCCTTTTTCCATGTATCTCCTTATCTTTAAACATTAGAGTTAACTAAGGCAATAGGTTAAATGTTACAGAATTTGTAGTTTGATGCACAAATATTCACAGAGTTTCCCTGGAAAATCTGGAAGAACTACATACTTCTGAATGTGGTGTATTTGAAGGGCAACCCTCCCTAAAACCCAGGGCTAGGACCAAATGATTTCACTAGGTCTTTTCATGTTCAGGACTTTTAAAATCTCTGATTTCTTGGTGCTGCTAGAAATGACACTCATGATAATTTTTTTTTCCACTCTGAAAACACAATCTCATTTAGTGGGCATCTTTCAAAGCTTTAAACCAGGCATCCTACACTGGCCATAAGCTCAATCCTATTTGCGGACTCTCTCTGGTTTCATTTTCTGAAGTTTTTTCTCTGAAGAAAGGAAAGCAAGGATTAGGGGCTTTGGCCAAACAAGTCTGGCTATTCAGTGAATAGGTTTCCAGATAAGAAGGATCTGAAGGACTTCCCATGGGCGTGAGGGAAATAGCACACACCATCTGGGGAAGAGGACCAGGAAATCATTTCTTGTTTTCAAACAGCAGCGAGCCGTTGGGGATGGCTGTGTGAGGCTGCGAGGACCACGGCAGGGAGGCACCGGTCAGAGAGGAGGCTGAGCTCGGCTCGGAGCTCCCAGTCCTGTCTGAGCCTTCCTCATGAGCCCAGCTTGGTTCTCTCTTCATTGAGCATGAGGCTGTGGGGCAAGTGGCCTCGTAGCAGAGAGCTGGAAGTTTGTTAGACGTCTGATCAGAGCTGGAGCCGGCCTGGGGACGACGGTGCTGGGCAGGTAACAGGCATTTCTCCTACTGCGGTTTGTCTCTCTTGGTAGCAAGACCTCAGGGGCACCTAGGTCACTCTGAGGCTCCTTTTAAGGCACTCATCGATTATAATCATATTTTCTGTAGCTGTGACTTGTATGTTGCCGGCACAAAGCATGGATGATCAAGGGCATTGGGTGTGCGGCTGTTGGTCAAGTCGATGAGACTGTGTTTAGGAAGATGGAGTGTCAGGCAGTGAGCTGGGGTGCTTTTAGGATTTCCTCTATAATAAAAAGAGCTTTCTGTTTTCTTTCTTTTTAATGAATTTTCCCACCCCTGCGCCATAGAGACCAGAGCGTTCGTGAGTTGCTTGCTGTAGATTTCCAGGCTGGGCAGCCGGGGAGGCTACCCTGCATGTAGCAGGAGGTATTCTCAGGTCCTAGACAGTCTGGAAACCTAAAATGTAAGCTACCCCCTTCCTCCCCCAACTACTGAATGGAACGGGGTTTGAAAGTCAGCTCTGGGAAGGCGGTCAGATAAAGTACTGGGATCAAGAGCAGGCAGGCTTGCCTCAAGTGTTCTAGAAGGGAGGAGTTGCCCTACGGTGTGTGGTTTGCTTCAGCTGTGTTTTCTCATACTTTGTGGAAAGCCAGGTCATACCACTTCACTGCAGCTCAGCTTTTCCCTTCACAGAGAGCTAATGTTTCTGGACTTTCATTTTTGAATGATGCACGTAATGCATGGTTATATTCTTACTATAACATGCCTCAACATTTTTCAAACCCCACACGCCCCCATATGCATTACTTTACTTCCCTCCCCAATGCTATCCAATCAATTGTTTGCCACGTATCTTACCAATTAAGTGACTTGATTTTTCTGTTTTCCCAGCTCTTAGGGCAAGCCAGGGCCCTTAGGAGTACAAGAGATTCTCATTGTCAGATCCATGTATTGGTCTTTAACAATACCTCCCTTTCACTGTAAAGAAAACATAATACATGGGGAATGTAAGCAGTTATTTTAATATTTAGAAAAGCTTGAAATAGTTTTTTTCATTTTTACCATTGTTATTTATGTGTTGGTTTTGGCTTGGACAATGCACAGTATTTGTAACAACCTCCCATGGATTAAATTCTAGATTTTTCAACTAGTAGTTTGGGTTTCTTTCTTAGGGGTTTCATCAAAGGCATTCTGTTCTTGAAAATAAAAGAAGATTAACTGAATAGATGGATGGATGTATAGATACATAAATGATAGCTAGCCAGCTAGATTAAGTAGTTGGCTCTGGGGAAATGGGAGGACAATGGGAGAGATTCCCTTTCTTAAAGAATAATAGATGTATCTAACATGTGGGTTCACTTTCAAGTTTTCTGTAAAACGTTGGCCTCTAATTTTTTCCTTCGTTATTATGAGACAGGTGAATAAGAAAAAAAATAATATGAACAAATGAGTATGGGTCATGAAGAGAGGATTTGCAATGAAGTTACATGAGCAATGTCAAGTCCAAGAATAATCACAAAATACTTTTCAACTGCTATTAGGCATTTTCTTGCCCTTCCCAAGGTTTCTCTACTCCAAACTAGAGGGCCAGTTGACCCTGATTTTGGACATGCTTTGTGCTTTCTTGACCATCTTGTTAAATTTGCCCACGTTGATTCTTTCTCTGGGTATTTTGGTGAATCATTTCACCCTACTGCACAGTGCTAGCCCCTGACAGAGACCTCCTTCTCCTTCAACTCACTCATCACAGGTAAAGCAAGTAGCTTGTTCCCATTTTATGAAATTCAAAACTGAGAGGTTCAGAGGTTTTGCTGTTTGCTCAGCACCCCTCAGTAAATCTGCGATGGGCATTAGAATTAGAAGAAGCCCAGATCTCTGCCTTTCCAACCGAGAGGTTAATGACATGAGGGTGAAAATCATATAGAGGAGAGAATGAATGTGATTGGCTGGATTCTATCAGTTTTGAAGCAACATGGGTTCCCAGTTATGCTGGAAGTCTATAGGTAGATTCAGCTATTGCCTGATCCAGATTTGAGCACATTTTAACACCTGCCATTTATTGGCATCACCCTCAGCAACTTAGCAAAAGAAAACGGTGCCAAGGCACTTCCCTGGAACAACTGAGTGGGAATCTCTAGGGAAATCTCATGCTGTTTTGCTTGGTTGGTTTTGTTTGTAAGTCTCCGAAGTGATTCTTTTATGCAGCGAGGGTTGAGAACCACTGAGCCCAAACCGTACGAGACAAAGTCTAAATAGTGAAGCAGAAGTACTACTGCTTCAGGTCGCCCAGAAGTTGGGACCAGAAGTGCCAGCAGGGGTGGGCATCCTGTTTTAGGATCCTGGCTGTGACTGTTGATGAGAGCAACAGCCCCCTCCATATCTGCAGGTGAGAATGAGAAGGCAACTCCGGTTCCCCAGACATGGCCCTACCTTTCGAGTTTCAACTGAAACAACCTCACTGGCTTCCATGCAGAGTCACTGGCTCCTTGTTACTTGCAGAGTTTACAGAATCTGATGAAATGTTCTAGGTAAACAGGATGTGTTCTTCTGCTGCCAAATGACTATGGGTGGGTGGGGGTCATCCTTTTATTCAATGTCATTTTAACATGTGTCTCAATTCCCAGAAAAATAAATACTAGTTATCTTTTGCCTCATCTGCCACTTTCTGGATTGATCAATATAGATGAATAGAAAATAAATCAGAGTTGGGTTTTTGTTGTTGTTGTATTTCAGAGCTTTTTTTTTAAATCAGAAAATGTGCCCCTAGAATACTTCCCTGCCAACATTCTTCATAGAGTCCAAATTAGTATTGCTCATCACTATAATTTTTGTCTCTAAGTGGGGACCCTCTCAGGCTCAGTTTCCCCCATGTCAGGAAGTTTCAACCCAGAATAGGTGCTTTAGGAAGGCTTGTTGAGTTACGTATCTGTGCTCACTATGGGAATGCTATGAATTCACACGACTCAGCATTTCAACTCACATTGCCTGATTCTGGTGGTGATGGTTAAAATAATTGGAGTCTTGCCTGTTTCCTAAAAGATAATCACAAAAGTGAAACCTTTAAAGTCACAGCTTAGTAGAAGCATCTATACTGATAGATGTATAAAGAGCTGTGGAATTACAAAGAAAGAGAATCCTTTCCTCTAATCAGTTTATACTCATAACAGGAGGCAAAGCACTAGCCCTGGGGATTTGAATAATAACAGGTAATGTTTACTGAGTACTTATTTTGTTCTAGGCACTGTGTTCAGTACATTACAGAGGTGGTGAAGTCATGTAGCTATTTCAATAATCCCATGCCTCAGGTTCTATTATAATACCTAATTTATAGACAAAAGGACACACAATTTTAACTAAGTTGCTTGAGGCACAGAAAGCTGGCAAGTAGGCAGTCTGACCAGTCCGTATGCCTAATAACTATGCTGTACTACAAAAACCACAATAGAGCTACAGAAAAATATGCATGCCAGGGCCAGAGAAGTAGCCAGGGAGGGAGATGCAGTGTATTCCAAAAAAAGGCAGAGTTCAGATTTAGTAACAGAGTTGACTATTACTATGTGACTTGGGGGGTATGATTTAATTTACCCAAGTTTCAGTTTCTTCATTGGTAAAATGGAGATACTGATAGTTTTAACAATATATGGTTTAAGGATTAAAATGAGCCTGAAACATGCAGGTACACCACTTATTCTAATGCCTGGCATATAGCTAAAGCTTGATAAATGATAGCAATTATTGTTGCTGCTAAGGGAGTATGAAAGACCTGAAATAAGGAGTAAATCGCAGAAGGGAGAAATGGGGCATTTCAGGTTGCCAAAAATAGTGTGAGAAGAAGTAAAAAGGTAGCAATCTCTTCAACCAATACTCATTGTTAGTATTTATGACACAATTTGTGAAAGAAGGTACAATAAATGCTTGTGAGTAGGTCAGCCAGCCAATTCTGTCTCTAAGTGTTACAGAAGAAAACTGTGTCAGAGCTGGGTTTACATTCAGTTGTGGTAACCATGCTTGCCAGGTGAATTAGCCCAGATTTCCTCTGAGAATTTGAGAATGTTCAGAGTTATCTGACTATGGTATAGTAGCAATAGGTGACAAATGGTGTTCCAGGCAAATGAATTGGCGAATGGCATTGGGTATTAGACAGGGAGGGAAAGAGGAAGGTTCGGGAGATTGCTGCAGTCATTCCGGTGCTAATGATTCTGAGGAGATGATAACATCCACACCAATATGGCGGCCAAGGGAAAGAAACCGCAGGCACTGGAGGTATTCACAAGACTGAGCGAATGGCTGACTTGCTTCTCCCATTCCTGCCTTCAAGGCTTGTGACCCAGAATACCTGTGGGTTGTGAGCTTGGGAACCTGGAGAAAGAAGCCAGCAGTGTGTAAATCTGGGAAGAGATGGGTTAGGAGAGAAGAGATGCATTAGTTCCAGATGAGCTGAATGTAGACCCATGTGGAAATAGTGCATTTGAGAAGATGTTCCTAATACTTAGAAAAGTGACTAAGGTGGAAATAAAGTTTGGGAAATTCTCATATAAACGAATAATTAAAGTTGTAGACATGGATAATCTCCCTAAGAGTGTCAAGCAAGATCAGCCAAGGACCCAGGGGAGGTTTGCAAGGCCACACTCAGATTGTGTAGGATGAGGAGGACAGAATCATAGGAGGAGGGAAAGGAGAAAAGGCTGAAGTGAAGAGAGACCCAAAGTGAAGTGAAGGAGGAAAAGGGGAAGGCATGAAGGAGGAGCAGCTAAGTGTTGTCAGAAACCAACAAGAAACCAGGAAGGACGAGGATTAGTGAAGAATATCACACTTTAGAAAATGCTTTTCATGATGACATGAGGACAAAAGTCAGACTATCCAGCCTAAGAAAATCTTGGAATGGCCATTACTTCTCAGTGTGCTATATTTGGGGGGAGGGGATTTTAATCTGTAGTATTTAATTAATCTGTAATATTTAACCTATAAGTTTTAATATGTAATATACTTTTTTCATTTTAAGTAGCACACACACATCTTTTCTTCAAAATAGGCAAATAATTATTTTTATTGAAGTATAGTTGACTTACAGTGTTGTGTTAGTTTTTATTGTACAGCAAAATGATTCAGTTATGCATATATATATTCTTTTTCATATTCTTTTCCATTATAAGTTTTTGTTTTGTTTTGTTATTTTATTTATTTTCTTTACATTATCATGTTGGTTTTGCCATACACTGACATGAATCTGCCATGGGTATACATGTGTTCCCCTTCCAGAACCCCCCTCCCACCTCCCTACCAATTCCATCTCTCTGGGTCATCCCTGCGCACCAGCCCTGAGCACCCTGTATCAAGCATCAGACCTGGGCTGGCGATTGATTTCACATATGATAATTTACATGTTTCAATATAGGTTATTACAAGTTGTTGAATATAGTTTCCTGTCATCCACTATTCTTAAATTCTAACAAAATGCCCAGGGAGGAAAATAGAAATTTAAGAGAAGTGAAGTCATTGGCCAAGGACCCCACGCCTAATGTCAGGGAGATGGAGGAACTGGGAGGTGGGAAGAGAGGGAATACAAAGATCTAAGAGGGTCCTGCCAATTATTAAAATGTTGGAATGGTTTAAACCACATGGTAAAGAAATAAGTGCTACTCTGGGGCCCCTGGAGGGTCTGGAGTGTGGCCTCCAGTCTCTGCCTCCATCACTCAGTCGCTTGCCTTGGGCCCTTGGGCGCGGAGCCTCTGTTCTCACAGTGACCAGAGACTGCCCCAATTGGTCCACTATTGTTGCTATTGGAAGACTCAGTATTATTTTGCATCTTACCTCATAAAGTGTAAGACCACAGAACCATAAGGCCTGGGCCCACGCCCAAGCCCTTGGAGTCTCGCAGCCAACCCCAGGGCCACCGTCCATGGCAACTGAAAAACACCTCAGACGTTGTCTTGCCAGGGCTTAGGAAAACCCCTCCACATAGTAAATGAAAGTACCAAGATGGTTGAGACAAGAACAGAGTTAGGAACTTACTGGTTTCATGGAGATAGCAATCTCCTGCTCAAAGGTTTCATGGAGATGAAAATCTCCTGTTGTAAAATCCTCCAGTGATTTACAACAAGAAGGATGAAAGGTTATCAACGCTGCACACATGTGCAGTGTGTTTTGGAAAACTTGACCCCATTGTGTACAAACAAATGTTCCTCTGTAATCTGATATGACTGAGTTACCCTGACACAATGCTTCTCCAGAACCTTGTTTTAAGGCAAAGGAAAATGAAACAGGAAAAAAAAAATTTTTTTCAAGGCAGTTCTTTTATTGGTATTGTGTTTCGTGTTTGTGTTAAATAAATATTTAGTTTATAGTTCTGCATGTGCAAGGGAGATTCATCTCATTAGATAAGGTCAGCAAAGGCAAGCCATCACCTCTTGCTGTTGAAAACACAGATTTGTGTAGGCGGGGTGTTAGAGGAGTCCTTGAGGGTTTTTAATCTGTACTTCTGCACTCCAGGAGGGAGGTTATTGATACCATCCTGTATTTATTGCAGTCTTGAGCAAAGAATAATATGCTCTTTGCTCAGTCACTAATCGTGTCTGCCTCTTTGTGACCCCATGGACTGTAACCCACCACGCTCCTCTGTCTGTGGGATTTTCCAGGCAAGAACACTTGAGTGGGTTGCCATTTTCTTCTCCAGGGGATCTTCCTGACCCAGGGATCAAACTCATGACTCCTGCATCTCCTACATCTACAGGTGGATTCTTTACCAACTGAGCCACCTGGGAAGCCCATGTGTGTGTGCTAAGTTGCTTCAGTCATGTCTGACTCTTTGCGACCCCGTGGACTATAGTCTACCAGGCTCCTATGTCCCTGGGATTCTATAGGCAAGAATACTGGAATGGGTTGCCATGCCCTCCTCCAGGGTATCTTCCCAACCCAAGGATTAAACCCAAGTGTCTTGTGTATCCTGCATTGGCAGGCATGTTTTTTTTTTATCACTAGCACCACCTGGGAAGCCCATAAAGAATAATAATCTCAGTCAAATTTTCAATGAAAGTCCTGAAATTTGCTACTACCATCCATCATCTGCATTAAGAGGAACTCTGCTTTGAATTATTCTCTAATAGTAGAATAATATATATGCATATTTATTTTTAGTCTCTCATCTAGTCCCTATTTTGATCAAAAGTACATGACTCAGTTCCATATATATATATATGGAACAAAACATAGGAAGATATATCTTTGGCTTCTTTCAAACAATACAATAACCTATTCAGCTAGTCAGATGCAGGTCAAGATGCATGGTTTGCCTTATTCGCATACAATGCAATTCTTATTTTATTAAAAAGAAAGCCGTATATATAGCATCACCTTCTGTGCATGATCTGAAACCAGGAAGTTTACCTACGGGAAGAATTGCCACTCTTTCTCTTCTGCTTTTTAATGAGATTTCTTGTGTTCTATGTACCTGACCTCCCATTTATAGCTGAACAAAGCAGAGACTCTCCAACCAGGATGTAGTCATTTTCCTGAAGGGTGACTAGAACTGAATATGCAGTGATAATGTTGAGACAGAGGGGCAGGAAAAAAAAATGGAGATTACGAAACCAAGTAAATCACAGGATTACTTTGGTTTTGCCAAACAGTGAAAAATAGTTTGACCAAATAATTACTCTTACATCTCAAAGATTTATTTTCATATTTTTACCTCTGCATGAACAATGGAAAATCTCTTGCACTATTTTATTTATTTATTTTACTTATTATTTAATTATCAACAATCCATTTTGCAAATGAGTAAGTCAAATTTCAGAAAGGCTAAAAAAGAAACTTTCAATTCAGGGTCATATCTGAAGGCAAAGTCCCTGGTTCTCTACTCACTATTGCCTGTGGGGCTGGTAGAGTCGTTGAATAAAACATCAACTGTGAAGGTTTGACCATAGTGTTTTTCTTTTAATGTTTATTTAAGTATCTGCTTGCATTTTCTGCCTCCTCTATTTTTTTCATAGTCTTTTTGTTGTTGTTGGTTTATTTTTATTTTTTTATCTTTAGGACATGCTATGTGGCATGTGAAATCTTAGTTCCTCAGCCAGCTATTGAACCCCTGCCCCCTGCTTTGGGGGCTCAGAGTCTTAACCACTGGACTGCCAGGGAAGTCCCAGACCGTAGCCTTAATTTTAAAAGCAAAACTACTCCTAGCTCAAGATCTGTCTTGCACTATTTTAAATGATGAAAAAGTTACCAGCTTTAGTTGTGAAAATGTGATAGATGCTTATTAAGTATGTCACATCTGAAAAATAAAATCCAGGTCATGGAGGGCCTCCAGCATCAGCAAACACCATCGCCTTTGTTCTGGAAGCAGTGGAGAGCTGAACAGAGGTAACAGGTGTGAAGAGTGCTTGCAGAAGGTCAATCTTGTATCTAAAGATGGTAGGGTAGAGAGGAAAAGAAGGGAAGCCATCGCAGTGGTGCCTGTGTGGGGCAGTGAAGGCTTAGCTAGCACAGTCAATCAGAAGTGGAGTTGACAAATGCAAGAGAGAGTTATGATTAGGCTTAGAACCCTAAGTGAGGTTACAATGGATTTGAAATAACTGTGAGAAATTTTAGACTCTTTGAACAGCAGTGGGACCATCAGAATCCACATCTTTCACTTAGATTTTGAAAAATCACCAAGGGCCATCAACTCCCTGGCTTTGCCAAAAAGAAAATTGAGATGCAAAGAGGTGAAGTGACTTGCCCCAGATCATGAGCAAATCAGTAGCAAGGTGAGGCTGGAGCTCAGTTGCCTGGACTAGGGGTCACATAGAGAAAGCTTTTCATTTATTCTTGTTGATAACTCCCCAAGAAGATCTCTAGCCCAAATGGTACGTTTTCCCCAAAGGAATAGATAGATGGCTAAGTTTACAATTTTGTCACTACTACGTATTAGCTGTTTGACCTTGGTGAGTTACTCATCCTTCTAACCTTCTATTTACATATTTGAATATGGAATAATTAAGGATAATTTAGTGATATTATAGGATTAATTGAGAGGGTTAAATGACATAATTCTTGAAGAGAGCTTCTATGCTGCTTATAGCATTAGGCCTGAAACAGATGTAATAGCACTATGAATACTGAAATAGCTCTATGACGGAAACAGATCTAATATCAGTGATCTGTAACCACCATCATCACCATTAACATCATCATCTTTGCTGATAATTATTCTCCACCATTATATGAGAAGTGACTTGTCTGATTATAGGACAATATAGTTGTCCTATATTGTCCACCATAGGACAATATTATTATCTAGAATTTTAAAAATCCTTAATTAGTCTCTTTAGTCCTGACTAACTCAGCTCCCAGCTGCCTTTAAGACACACAGCCCTTGCCACGTCTTAGTTTTGTCATCTAAAAAAATTAGACGTGTGTGTGGGGGTGTGTGTGTGTGTAGAGGGCAGGGGGTAGTGTTTGAACTAAAGGCAAATTCTTTTTCTTTTTTCCTTAGCAAATCATTTTCTTTAAATTTATTTTTAATTGGAGGATAATTACTTTACAATGTTGTGTTGGTTCCTGCCATACGACAATGTGAATCAGCTATATGTATACATGTATCCCCTCCTTCTTGAGCCCCCCTCTACCAACACCCCATCCCACTCCTCTCGGTCATCACAGAGCACCAGGCTGAGCTCCCTGTGTTATACAGCACGTCCCACAACTATCTATTTTACACATGGTAGTGTATATATATCAATGCTACTCTCTCAATTCATCCCACCCCTTCCTTCCCCCACTGTGTCCACCAATCTAGTCTCTACCTCTGCATAAACATTAATTCTAATTTGTCTTTCAGTTTTAACTGTGTATGTTTTTGTGCTGTAGTCAGATAACCCATTTTTTAATTTTCATAAAAACATTCACAGTATAAATAATAAATATTGGGTAGCAGACCAGAAGGCTAGACTCACACTTTTTGGGTGATAAAAAATAATAAGAAGAGGTATCATTTTTATTGAATTCTGTATTAGTTTTCTCAGAGTGTCATGATAAAGACCTGCAGACTGGGAGACTAAAACAATAGAAATTTATTCTCTCACAGTTCTGGAGCTTGGGGGTCAGAAATCAAGGTGCCAGCAGAGCTGGTTTTTCCAAGGCCTCTCTCCCTGGCTTGGAGATGCTGTCTTCCTCCTGTGTCTTCATGTGGTTCCCCCTTCTGTGTGGGTCTCGGTCTTAATCTCCTCCTTTTCTCAGCCTTTGGGCTAAGATCAAAGTATCTGTTCTTATAAGGTCACTGCTCATATTGGATCAGGGCCCCACCCATACGACCTCATTTTACGTTCGAGACCTGGTCTCCAAATAAGGTCATAGTCTGAGCTGCTGGGGGCTGGAATTCAATGTATTAATTTTGGAAGACACAACTCAGACCTTAACAAATTCAACCATGACCAGGCTTTTTCGAGCTTCATGGGCACAAATCTCTAATCTCCACAACAATGCTGCAAGGCCAGTACCGCGATCCCCATTACTCACAGCAGGAAACTGAGCCTCTGCGGGGTTAAGGGTCTCACCCACAATTAATAAGTGGTGAAGCTGGAATCAGAACACAGGCCTGTTTTGCATCAAAGCTGGTGTTCTTTCCACTACAGTCTATTACAGGAAAGAGGGAATCACTGGGGCCCTAAAGCCATTACATTCATTTTTTTCCCAAGGCAGAGCAGAAAATAGCTCTGCCTTCCCTTGTTGATGGTGACTGTTCAGGAGAACAATGTGCTCTCAGGGATGGTGGCTGAGCCTCCATCACAGTGGTTGGACAAGCTACCCTTGGCAACGTCCACTAAGGCCTCTGGGGACAGCTAAACATCACCCTTTGGGCTGCTTTGTTCCCTTTAAACAGGGACAAGGATCTCCATTTATGGTCTTCACTTTCGCCTGAAATTCTCTTTTCTTTTCTTTCCCCCATCACATGTTTAAGCATTGCCAAACCTTCAGGGTCTGGTCAGTGACTCTGGTTACTCCAAAATCCACCCAACTCCCCCAGGCCAAGTTCTAGTCATCTTATTACTTCACACTGCAGCTCACTTTCCCCACCAGGCTTATCTGTCCATGGAATTCTCCAGGTAAGAATACTAGAGTGGGTTGCCATTCCCTTTCCTAGGGGATCTTCCTGATCCAGGGATTGAAGCCAAGTCTCCTGCATTGCAGGCAGTTTCTTTACTGACTGAGCCTCCAGTGAAGCCCCCGAGACAGGCCAACATGGGGGCGATTCTTACCGTTATTTACTAGCTGGGCAACCTGAATAAGTCTAGTAATCTCTCTGAAAACCTTCATTTTCTCATCTATGAATTAAGAGGAAATACCTACCTCCTAGTCTTATTGTGAGACAAACTGAGTGAATGAATATATTAATAATTACACTTAGGGCAGTGTTTGGTACCTAGCAGACATTTAGTAAATAGCATCTTTTAAGCTCATATTTTTCTTTCAGTCTGTTTCATGCCTTCCTGATATGATTAAGAGCTTTTTCAAGACAAGGACCATAACTTATTTCATTTCATGCATGCTTAACTTAGCATGATTTTAGGCCTCTGGAACGTTCTCTGTTGTAACTGTGCACCACATTTGATACTATGTGAGATATATGACACGACCTCAAATAACAGCCTTGGCTGCTGAATTGCATCAACTATTGGGCAGATCACCTCTGAATCTATACTCCTATGAATCCATTCATTCATCCACCATTGACTGATTGCCTCCTAAATGCATCCACCTTAAGATTCTACTTCTATGTAGTTTCTTTCATAGAGAGAGGACTATAGCTTGTGATAGAAAGTGCCAGGAGTGTGGCTAGGGCAATGGGATGTTGAAAGCATGGACCTGAAGACCTCAAACCTCCCTCTGCATCAGAAACAGCTAGGGTGGATCCAGCCACCCCCTCACTCCTGCCCCCACCAGAAATGCTAATTCAGTTGATCTGGCATGATGTTAACACAACAAACAAGTGAAGAAAGGAAACAAAGAAATTCCCCAGGTGATTATTCTGATGTGCAGCCAGGGATAAGAACCATTTAAGCAGATGATGCTCAAATACTCCAGGGAACTTCCTTCTAGGGTGGTGCTACCCAGGGTGATGTTAAGGGGAGGAGTTGTGCTTGGACCCAAGCCAGGAGCAGAGACCTGAACTGAAGGAAGGAGGAGGCACCTGGGCAGAGAGTAATCAAATGTGGGCTTTCTTTTACCTCCTGCCTTCTTTCTCCCCAGGAGGAGCCAAGGAGAGTATTAAGGCTGGGGTCCCCAGGGAAGAGGGGCTGAGGACACCTGAGAGCACAGGAGGGCAGAGCTGTGTAGAGCTTAGGAAATCATTTCCAGAACAAGCCTCACTATTGCCCTATATATACCAAGCTTGGAATCACAATTTGATGATGACGTTGGGTCATTAGACCTCACAGTTGTGGCCATTTCATGAACAGTCTTCTTAACTTACAAGGTGTACAACCCCTTTGACTTCTCCTCCCACCCCTTCAATCAAAATTGGGCTGCTCAGGGCTGATGAAGGGATAGAGACCAGTTCATTTGAAGCCCTGGTCTTTTAGAAGATTTGGGAGAACAGTTCCCTGATGTGTTTCAGGTCAGTTTCACAATGAATGTTCCTGGTGCATAATCCCTCTGAGAGCAAATGTGGTTTAAGGCTGCTTCAAGTAGTCTAGACCTTTGTCCTCCAAGAGCAGTAATGCTGACAATCACCACCACTCCTTCCCGGCATATGATGTCAGGGTGCTTGGTTTCCTTCCCCCATCTTCTAACTTCACAGACAGGAAAATAGAGTCTGAGGAACCAGGAAGTTGCTCACTCATCACAAGGTTACTGCTGAGCATGAGGTCATATCTCTCAGCTTTTTCTAAGACACAGCAGGCTCATATAGGTTGGTGAGTTTTAGCAGACAGTGTCCAGCATTTATAATTTAAAAGGATAAAGAAATTGGGAATGACATAATTCTCTTTTTCTGTCACTGCTTGTCCCTGAGTCTTTTAGTTGTTGTCTGCCATTTATGTTGGAAAAAGAAATGCCAACTCACTTCAGTATTCTTGTTGGAAAATTCCATGGACAGAGGAGCCTGGTGGGCTTCAGTCCATGGTGTCACAAAGAGTCAGACATTTATTCTAGGAATTTGGAGTAAATAGGAATGTCTTAGGGATTTACAAAAAAAGGGGGGCCCTACTCAAGATATATCACCTTGATGGTGGAATTCTACTCTGGGCTTTTCATTGGATGGATTGGAATTTTTTTCCCCTGTTAGCCAAGTTAAACAGCCTCCAATAGCTTCCTCACTGATAAAAACAGCTGGAGGGTTACTGAGACATTATTGATGTAGGTGAGAAAAGTTCATCTTCAGAAGTCCTCTCAAACATAGCAGGAACCCTGAGAGCGGGACTGAGCTTCAGCTGCTGGTATCCTTGTTCATATGGGTCAGGCTCATTGGTTGTCAAATTGGTTGCCAAAATTAAAAATATTACCTCTCTCTCAAAACAATGGCCTTCCTCCTTTAAGTGGAGGACCTGCCTTTCACCCTTATTATGTAACTTATGACTCTATGTAGCCGTTATCTTTTCTTCTGCACCCAGAGAACACCCCCTTCCCCACAGTGTGGTCCTTTCTGTAACTGTATTTCTGCTGAATTGTGATTCTGTGACTACAAAATAGATCTACAGAGAAAAAGATGTCAATTTAATCAAGAACTATGTCCAAAAAGGGTGAGGGACGCTGGGGACAGCAGAAAGTATTGGCCAGTGGCTATTACACAAAGGGACCAGACATGACCATTTAAAGGGGTGTGGCCATTTGGCCATTAGCATGGCCGAGGTAACCCTTGCTGGCTGACAAAGGCCGTTATTACAAAGTGGTGGGAAGATGTACAGTCAATTCAAATCCCTCTAATATCTGAGTCCCTTCCTGGCTCTCAAGTATTAAGGGAGACTCATTAACTATTCAGCTACTAACTTTTCTCTCCTTGATTGACTGCTTCAAAATGGAACCAGTTAGTACAGGCAAAAGTGGATGCCTAAAAAGATTAAATTGCCTCTGAAATATCTGATACATCCCCCAGACAGTTGTTACCCCCAGGCTAAATCAGCCTGCTCCATACCCACCAAAGTCTACTGCTTTTCAACAAGGAATGAGTTGCTGTGCTTTCCCTATGATAGATGCATCTAGCCTTAAATATCTATTCCTGTAACCTTAATTGCAAAGCATTTTCCAAAAGCCATTGAGTTGCAGAATTAAAAAAATGTATTTCATTGCCAGATCTGCAAACTGAGTCAGTTTTCCAGGGCCTTATGCTTCCTTCTTTCCCACTGGGGAAGAGGGAAAGGAGGCAGCCAACAACTGGTGATTGAAACACGACCCTTGCTAGCATGTAAGTCTTGGCTGTCTCTCTGTGTGCCATCCTAGCCAAGTCCTCTGATGCTCATGGCAATGCCTGGACCAATGCCTGCCCTTCCTGATGGCTGCCCTCTGGATTCCGCTAACTGTCAGGCTGGTTCCACTGCAGCTGGCACCCCTGAAGCTCTGCATGGCTTTTAATCACATTTGAGCCTCAGAGAAGTCCATGAGAGGATTAGAGGAGGTCTAAGTATCCCCATTTCATAGATGGACAAACTGGATTCAGAAAAGATAAGTGACTTTTTCAAGGATACAATTAGATTAGTTTTTTCCCCTATAATTTTGTTTATTTATTTATTTATGGCTCTGCTGGGTCTTCCCTGCTGTACGGGCTTTTCTCTAGTTGTGGTGAGTGGGGCTACTCTTCAGTTGCAGCGTACTGACTTCTCATTGTGTGGCTTCTCTTGTTGCAGAGCATGGGCTCCGTAGTTGCGGCTCTCAGGCTCTAGAGAACCGGCTCAATAGCTGTGGCCCACAGGCTTAGCTGCTCCGTGCCATGTGTGATCTTCCTGGACCAGGAATCAAACTCGTGTCTCCTGCACTTGGCAGGTGGATTCTTTACCGCTGAGCCACCAGGGAAGCCGCAGATGCAATTAATTTGGTTCCTATCTCCTGCCCCTTTGTCAAGTATTCTTTTCACAAAAACATGGATTTTAAAAAGTCACTAAGGAAAGAAAGGTAGTTTGTCCTGGTCCCTAGACCCATAGCATCTGGGGTTATTCCATGTGATTCTCTACTTTTCAAATGCAACCATGATTAATCTGGTCATCAGAAAAACCTTGGTTTTCATTACCAGCATTGTAAAAAGATAGCAATCAAGAATCAATGTATGGGCAAGGAAAACTAAGATGGCGGAGGAATAGGACGGGGAGAACACTCTCTCCCCAATAAATATACCAAAAGAACTTTTAAAGGCAGAGCAAACTCCAAAAAACAGGAACTGAATGCTGGCAGAGGACATCGGGCATCTGGAGAGGCGACCCATTGCTGACGTGAGGAGGTAGGACAAAAGAAAGAAAAGAAAAAAAAGTAGAGGGAGAGACAAAGAGCTGGGGACGGGTTCCGTCCCGGAAGGGGAGTCTGGAATAAAGAGGAAAAAAAAAAAGAGGAGAAAGGTTTCCGAATACCAGGGAGCATTCTCTCTGGCAGATCTGCGGTGGATCTTGGAGAG
>ML661332.1:5035562-5142764 GCA_007570785.1 Antilocapra americana
GCCTCCCTGGTGACTCAGTAATAAAGAATCTACCTGCAATACAGGAGATGTGAGTTTAAAAATATCCCCTGGAGAAGGGAATGGCAACTCATTCCAGTATTCTTGCCTGGGAAATCCCATGGACAGAGAAGCCTGGCGGGCTTTAGTCCATGGAGTTGCGGAAGAGTCAGACAGGACTTAGCAATGAAACACACAAAAGTCAGTTTAATAGATTGTTGCCAGGCTTAAAAAAAGACCTAGGGTAAGAGAATAGAACAGAATTGAAAACATCAGAGTGTGTTGCATGTAGCCAAGGAAAGTACTGTTCTCTGAAACCCTTTGTTCATATGTACTAAACCATACGGTTAAAAGTATTTCATACTGAGTAGTCTTTCCTCTTTCTCCTTTCTCTTTCTTCTTCTTTCTCCTTTTCTCTGTCTCTAGGAAAGTTACCTAAAGATCTGCTCTTTGTTCCATTCGCAGGTACCATCCCCAGTCTTCCCCAGCCACCATCTTTCCTGACATTATCCTTTCATCACCCCAGGGTCTGGAGCGAACTCTGTTTTCTACAGTTGATGCCTTTAAGCTCTTTCCTTTCTCCCCTCCACTGAAAATGCCCATTTGCAGTGTGACTTTTGAGATAGCATTTCCTCATCCTTTTCTAAGTTTGATAAATAAACGACTCTATCTCTAAGCCATCTTATTTCCATTTCAGGCAAGGCAACTCAAACTTGAAGACATGAAGTCGCCAAGGAGAACCACTTTGTGCTTCATGATTATTGTGATTTACTCTTCCCAAGCTACACTGAGTTTGAGTTTAGAGTCTATTGTTTATCATTCGGTGAGTAAATCCATGTCTGCTATATTTCCCTGTAACATTTTTTTCTGATTTCCTGGGAAAATCATAGATGAAAACTGCTTTAAACAAATGTTCAGGGCCTTTGAGAACATGTCACAAATGGTGGGAGGGAGTGGTGGACTGTAAACGGTATTCATCCGACAATAACACCCTGGGTACAACATGTCATACTCTGGAATCAGTGGTGGTGTCAAGGGAACATTCCCCTGGCTTCCCTCCTTAGTAAATTTACCACTTTCAGGGTTGGAGCTCCACCCTATGAAACTGACAGCACTATCGATAAAGCAGATTTTGAGGACTGAGCAGGACAGGTGTCCTCAAAGGAATTTTTTTTTTTTTTTAACCAGGAGCATCAGACTAAAACACATTTCAAAAGGTGTTGATTTGTGTCGTGTTATAATCACAGAGTGATATAGTTGAAAGGGCCATGGGTTATCACCCAAGCTTTTGTAAAACAAATTAGCCAGGTTGTTTTGTCCTTGGGAAGTTAATGGCAGTTTAGCTCACCCCCTTGTTCCTTGTGGGAATCATTGGGATCTTATTTCTTTAGACTACTCTATGTACCAGAGTGGGGCTTACTACTGGTTATGAGATCTCACAGGACAGATGTGATTCTCTCTGTGTTTAAGCTTTTTCATCTGTAAAATAATGAAAATAATAGTACTGATTTACTGATTGCTATGAGAATTAAATTAGTTAATATTTACAAAATACTTTAGACTAGTGCCCAACACACGTGAAAAGGCCTTATCAGTGTTTGTTATTATCATTTCTCTTCTTGTATTTTTTTCTACTGACTTTTTAAAAAGATATTTCAGTGCTACTTCGTTCAGTCTGTCACGACTGTTGGAGTTCTTCATTGATAGATTCTAACATCAGAAAACGTCTCCTCTTTTCCTGGTTGGAGATTTTCAATTTTAGAGATTTAGATTTCTGTCCTCTATTCTAGTTGCGGTTCTGTTTTTGTGGTTGTGTTTGCTTGATCTCTACTCTTTATTTTTTGTGTAGCTTTTAGTATATTCCTTTGCTTTACTGGTTCTTTTATAATTAATTAATGTATATTTGAGAGTCTTTTCTTTTAATCTGTGAAGAAGGAAATGGCACCCCACTCCAGTACTCTTGCCTGGAAAATCCCATGAACGGAGGAACCTGGTAGGCTGTAGTCCATGGGGTCTCAAACAGTTGGACACTGAGAGACTTCACTTTCTTTCTTTCTTTCTTTTAATCTGACTGTGATTGGGGAGTATAATGTATTCATATTTGATGTCATTTAAAATTCTTGCTCTTACTTTCAAGATTTTTTTATGGGTTTATACATTTCTTTCCTCTTTTTTGTTTTTGTATCTTTCTTTGTTTGACCTAGGTCTTGTCTTTTTATTTATTTCTCTCATAGTTTGGAAAGTTTACTTTGTGTGTCTTCTTCAAAATTGCAATATGCAGGATACAATCCTTGCAATGCTATGCAGCAGCTTGCTCTTATAAATAGAGGATGGAAACATTACATTTCCCGAGGCTGTGAATGGTCAGTACGGAAGTCTACTTACCCCATGCATATGGGGAGAAAGCCAGAGACTGACCTGATCTTAGCAATGAGGTCAGCCTTACCTCTGTTCCAGAGATTCCCAGCATTCCTGGCTGCATCAATGCCCTTCTACTGTGCCAGCTCTACCCTCATGAGAATCCATAACAAAGCTCCTCCATCAACCTGGTGGACCAGGATATCTTCCTGGATAGTCCCACCACCATCCTGAAGAGCCCCACCTTCCCCCTTTAGATCTGCCTTCAAGATATAATATTTTCATCCAGTTCAGAGACTTAAGACTTCCATTGGAGAGATGCCCTTGAAAATACCTTATCAGCTTATATGGCCCTAGGCTGCCACTCAGCTCCCACTTCTACTATTATAACAGTAATATACAGTGATGACCTGTTAAAAACAATTGACCATTGTCACCATTTTTAGGTGTGTATTTCAGTAGCGTTAAATATGTTCACATTGTCGCACGAACTGCAGAACCATCTTGCAAACCTGAAACTCTGTATCCTCAGCCCCCAACAGGACCCCAGCTCCTAGAACTCACTGTTCTACTTTCCGGCTCTGATTTTGATGACTCTTGAGTACCTCATACAAGTGGAATCATACAGTATTTGTCTTTTTGTGACTGGCTTATTCGCTTAGCGTAAACTCCTAAAAATGTATCCGCTGCATTAATAGTATGCATTGGAATTTCCTTCCTTTCTTGAGTCTGAATAAGGATCTATTGTATGTATATCCTAGGTTTTGTTAATCTGTTTATCCGTTAATGCACATTTGGTTCCTCTCACCTCCTGGCTGCTGTGAACAATGCTGCTCTGAACATGGGGGTGCAAATACAGCGTGACAGCCTTTTGAAGTGTGATTAATGATGTAGCTTCTCAAACTTCAATGTGTGCATGAATCCAGCTGGGATTCAGATTTCAGCTCAGGAAGTCTGAGGGTGGGGCTCTGGGTGTTGCCTTCTGACTAGTTACTCTTGTTTCGGTCCCAGTGATCACACTGGGTACAGCAAGGCTACAGATTCTCAATGCTGGGGTCAACCCTGAGTCCAAAGCCCGGCTCTAACGCTCACTAACTTCAGAAATTTCATCTCATTTCTTCATCTCCCTGAACCTGTTTCTCACATAATATGAGAAATAAATAGTGTCTCATTCTTCAGCTTCTTCAGGATTACATGTTCTCAGATATACATGGCTTAGCATCATGATTGGCACACAGCAAATACATAAGATTTGGTGGTTATTTTTACTATTCTGGTACAGATAAACCTGGGTTTGCATGCCCAGGAAGAAGGTATTTTAACGGGATCCTTGCTGAGACAATTGAGGCAAAGATGCAAAACTGGGTGAGATCTGTGACAATTTATTTGTTTGTCATCTGGCTCCCTGTTTTGTTTCTTTTTCCACTTCTAAAAATGCCATTTCTCATTCCTGACTGTCTGTCTGCTCCCCCTTCAGGCCACTCCCCACCCTCCCATTACTTGTAAAGTTCAACAAGTGGGGCATTTCCTGGTGACCTTGTATCTTCTGACTGAAGCCTGGCAAACAGGAAATCCCTTCTGGACAGAGCTGGTCATTGTCCTCCAATACCCATCTGGGTACCTTTCCAGGGACAGGCAGAGGCTCTGGTTTTTGTCTGAAATCATACTCAGCACTGGGAGACCCTGGCAGGATCTGCGTGCAGCCTCATAGTGCCCCAAACTGGGGTGACATTGTTGCAGGAAGGGGGAACCGAAACTGGGCTCTTGTCTAACACTTGGAAATGAACTGTACGAGGAGACACATGTGCTGACAAAGCAAGAGATATTATTGGGAAAGGGCACCCGGGTGGAGAGCAGCAGGGTAAGGGACCAGGAGAACTGCTCTGTCACATGGCTTGCAGTTTTATGGTGATGGGATTAGTTTCCGGGTTGTCCTTAGCCAATCATTCTGACTCAGAGTCCTTCCTGGTGGTGCACACCTTTTTCAGCCAAGATGGATGCCAGAGAGAAGGACTCTGGGAAGTGGTTGGACAGGTGGTGTCTCCTTTAAACCTTTCCTGAACTCTCCTGGTTGGTGGAGGCTTATTAGTTCCCTGTTCCTTACCAGGACCTCCTGTCATAAAACACTCATGCAAATGGCTACTATGGTGCCTGGCCAGGGTGGGCGGTTTCAGTCAGTGTGCTTCCCCTAACAACATGAGACTCAGGAAGGCGAGACTGTCCCCTGGTGAGCCTAGGCCAGGTGGGCAACATGGGCTGTCAGCACTGCCAGAGATGCATCATGTTGATCATGTTCCTTGATTTTCAAAATGTGAGAAGCCGAGGCTTGGCATGAATGAATGAGCTTTCCAGTTAGAGAGAAGGAAAGGTGGAGGGATCAGTTCTTGTTGTGGCTCCAGCACCTGCCTTCTTGAAATCCAGGCCTCATGACCTGGCAGTCTAGCTCTTGGTGCTCAGTCAAATCTGGGTAGCCTAGAGTCTTTGCCCCCACCAGCACCACCAGTGAACAACTCAGAGGCTCAATGCTTTCAGATGCTTTTCCCCTGTCTTTTCCCAATGATTGTTGTTCACTCACTAAGTCATGTCTGACTCTTTGTAACCCCATGGATTGCAGCACGTCAGGCCTCCCTGTCCCTCACTATCTCCTGGAATTTGTCCATTGAGTTGGTGATGCTATCCAACCATCTCATCCTCTGCTGCCTTCTTCTCCTTTTGCCTTCACTCTTTCCCAGCAGCAGGGTCTTTTCTAGTGAGTCGGCTCTTTGGCCAGCAAGTGGCCAAAGTATTAGAGCTTTAGCTTCAGCATCAGTCCTTCCAATGAGTATTCAGGACTGATTTCCTTTAGGATTGACTGGTTTGATCTCATTGCTGTCCAAGGGATTCTCAAGAGTCTTCTCCAGTACCACAATTCGAAAGCATCAATTCTTTGGCACTCAGCCTTCTTTATGGTTCAACTCTCACATCTGTACATGACTACTGGAAAGACCATAGCTTTGACTGAATGGATGTCAGCAAAGTGCTATCTTTGCTTTTTAATACACTGTCTAGTTTTGTCATAGCTTTCCTTCTAAAAAGCAAGCAATTCAATGATTACAGGGCTTAAAATCAAAAGTCAGTTATTCTCATAAAAAGCTGTGAATCCTTACTAAACAACAGAGCCGGTAGGTGACAGCTATGTGGAAGCAGCGCTTAATAGAGGTGTTCCGTGAAAGTTTTAGATAATCACCATGAAGATTCAAGAAGTAGTTAAAGAGCAGAGGTTCTCAAAAACTGGCCTCTTGTCCAGGGATGTGCCGGTTAAAAAAGCAGTTTTCTTTACCCTATTTGAGACCTGCTAAATCTGATTGAGGAGGGGAGGGAGAGGAGTCTCATACTCATGAAGATTAGAAATGCTCTACAAGAGAGAATTGAAATGTACCTTGATTTTTAATCCACAGTTGCCAGTGCCAAGTCATTAATTCTCTAGTGACCCCTGGAAAATGGAGGAAATGAAATCTTGGCCTGTTTCCCAAAAGTGACCTCCGGTAGCTACCTTCTCCTGGGCTGAGTCCCTCAGCAGCAAAAGCCCACAAAGAGTAAACTGAGAAAGCTTCCTGGTGGCTCCCCCTACCTCCCCCAAATCCCAGGGAGGATAGAGGCAGGAAGACAGCCAAAGAGCCTTTCCTGCTGCTCAGGCTCAGTGCCAGAGCAGGCTCCCAGGGAAGTTGGGCAGGAACCAGCCCTATACATTGACTTTGTTATTTCTTGGTCCCTTCACATCTCGGTAGAGCTGAGATAACCTCACAGCACAGGAAGCAGCACCTGAGCTTGCACATTCCAAGCATCAGTCATCATTCCTCTGTTCACTTCTTCAAGAACATTTGTGGACTCTCAGGTCCCTTCACATTTCCTATGGACATTAATACTAGCCGCTGAAAAGAAGGCAGGGGTGGAAGAGGCAATAGACAAATAGACAAAGAACTGGTTAAGAGAGACCAGGTCACCGAGAGGAACCCAGTTTCCCCATGCTTTCCTAGGATATCTCCTGGTAAGATGATGCTGTGCCTGTGTGGCTAAGTACAGACTTAGGAGGAAGGTTAGCTGGGTTTGAGTCCCGATTCTGCCATTTCAAAGCTGTGTAACCTTTGGCAAGTTATTTGACCTCTCTGCATCTGTATTTTCTCATCTGTGAAATGCAGATGATAACAGTATCTACACCTTAAATTGTCATGAGGACTAAATAAATAAGCACACACCAAACACTTAACAGCGCCTGGCACAGGGTGTTGAAGTCGTCTTAGGAATTATTCCTCTTGATATCGTTATGATGGGAGATAACTAGGAAAAAATGGTAGAGACCAGGGAGGGCAAAAGAAGCTCTGCCTTAGGTGGTGCTCTCTGGTGTGGGGGTGGGGGGGTGGAGGTGGGGTTCAAGGTAAACTACACACCCTGGAGGGTGGGGGTTATCTGGCCCCTCTGCTGAGACTTAAAAGAAGTTTGGGTTGGGAAACTCATCATAGGGAGGCAGGGATGAGCTAGGAGCCCCATATCAGGTCAAGGTGAGGTTATAAGCTACAGAGCTGGCAGTGAGCCCAGCAGCAAAGCCAATCAATGCCAGTTCTTAAAGAAGCCACATAGTGACAGGAGATGAGCCTTCTGGAGATGAAGCAAGTGGTTTATGCAGTCACAGGGCAGGGGGTGTTCTGTGTGAGTGATGTCCCCAGAACAGTGTGAAGCCGTGTCCCAGCATAACACTTACTATGTCACTAAAGCTGTTCTGGTGTTCTACATTGATTAATCATTTGCTCCTCACAACAACCTCAGGAGGTAAGCCATTTGTATCTGTATACTACAGGTGAGTAATGAGGCATAGAAAGGTTAAGTAACTTGCCCAAGTCACACAGTCATTTTATGGCAGAGCTAGGATTTGAATCAATGTCTGCAGAGAACTTAACTCTTAACTATCATACTATATGATATAACTCGTGTTTAGTAAGAGCTTAGTATATTCCACATTGCAGTTGGCTTAATTCTCATAACAGTTCTATGAGGTTGGCACCATTGTTCCATTTTACAGAAGAGAAAACTGAGGCTAAGTAACTTCCTTAAGGTCGCAGGTGGTAAGGGGCACAGCTCTGTACCCTAGCAGTCTGGCTCTAGAGCTGGGTCTCAAAGCCCTTGCCTCAAAAAGCAACCATAAAACCGTCTAGGAGAAAAAGGGCCAGAAAAGGAGAAAATAATTTCCAAACATGCATAACCTAAATAGTCCAAAGGCCGCAGAAATACTGGGGTGGGGACAGGCTGAGTGAGTGCAGAGGAGAGGTCGTGAGACTCCGCTAAAGTGCCGCCTGGATTCAAGCCCCAGTGCAACAGCATAATTTATATTTCTTGACAGGCCTCAAGCTGCGGGAACTCTGAGAGATGCAGATAGGCTGACTTCTGCTTCTGGATCTAGTGGTCTATAAAAAGTCACTGCCAAGGTCTATCTCAAAGGCCAATCCGTTGCATCTTCCCTACCCTCCCACTGCTGGTGGCCCGCCATCCACAGGGCGCGAGGTGTTGACCCAGAATTGGCAGTGCCACGCTCAGCTTGAATATTCCTGGGCCTGTGAGCAGAAAACCATCATGAAAAGACATCACTAACACTCACTGACTATTTTCTAAAATGTTCTTGCAGCTTCTCCATGAACATGAACTAGTGGAGGAGGATCCAGTAAGACAAAAACGAGCCGGTATGTAAACATATCCTTGACCATCTTTTCTAGTAAATTCCATCAAACAGCATGTGTGGTAACTTTCCGAAACACTGGGATTCACAGGATTTGGTCTCTGAGCACCTCAGGGTTCAATTTCTAAAGTAACTGTGAAGGCACTCCATTCTCTGTCAAATGACATTAAAGGGATCTTATCAACACCCTCCATCCAAGTGTCCTCTCCTATCACCACTCCTCAGTTCCCGGAGATTAGCCCCTGGCCTTTCCCCCAGCTGCCCTGTACCACCACCAAAATGCATGCTTCTCTCCTCTCAACCCAGCAGCCTTGCCTCTTTTCTTTTTTCTTTTTCTTTTAATCTTGTCTCCTCTCACTCCTCACTTAATCTCACGGATCAATTTAACCACTAGACACAAGTCCTCCTCTGTTTCCCATTCCAGTTTCCTCACTGAGTTCCAAAGAAGAGGTCTGGGAAACACAGGCCTCTGCTTTTTGGACGGTTGGGGGCAGGTAAGAACTGTGAACACCTGCAAGATGAGCCTCAGTGTCCCCTCCCCCGTGTGAGACCTGGGGCAAGTGGGTATGTCTGGAGGCTGCATTTTCCAAGGACCAGATCCTCCTTCCATCACAACAATCTTGTGATAGCATCAACCTGATGCTGTCATTTCCCTGCATAAATCCGATCATCCTCTCACATATCTCTGTATCTGCGAGATTCACAGAGAGTCACAGAGTCAGCATCCCACTCACTACCCCACTTTGCTTGTCTGGGGGATCAAGTCACATGGAATCATGTCTTGGACGGTCTTCCATCAATTTCCCCAGACAGGGAGGAGCTGTTTTCCTGGGTTCCCATTATCCATGACACATCCTCATGGCCCAACATTTATCCCAACGCATTGCAATTCTTTCACTTCCTGTTTGCCACTCCCAGGAGACAGGAGCTCCCTTGAACCCTCTTCCTCTCTGTAGCCTGGCCAGTAGCCCAATGTCTCAACAGGCTAGTGAACAAATAAAGAGAAGGTGTGTCTCTGTCACAGCCACTTGTGTAAATTCAGAGAATGTGTCCCTTTTCGCCTGGAGTCTGCTGGCTTTGTGGCTAGACCAACCATCTAGAAACTTCTTAACCTGTAGCACTGGGATGAAATCATTTTCCAGGCATGTTGTGACTTGGTCTGTTCAGTCTTGTGGTATGAAAGAGACATTAGGCTGCCAGAGAGAGCAAGCTTGCCCAGAGGGCAGGATAGAAGGATCTAGTAGACCCTTCCACAGGGCCAGAACCAGATCTGACTGTTACCCAGCGCCTGAAATGAGAATTCGACTACATTATTAATAAACTATCAAAATGCGCACTGAAAGTTTATACCTTTGTTCTTCCTCCTTCCCTTCTCTTCCTTTCCTTTCTTTTGTTTTAGCCCAGTTTTATATCCCTATGGGATTCTCACTCACCCTCCTCCTTGCATTCCCTGAAGTGATCCACAGCAGGGGTCCCCAGCCTCCAGGATCTAATGCCTGATGATCTGAGGTGGAACTGATATAACAATAATAGAAATAAAGAAAAAAAGTGAAAATGTTAGTTGTTCAGTCATGTCCAATTCTTTGCAACCCCATGGACTGTAAAAACCCAGGCTCCTCTGTCCATGGGATTCTCCAGGCAAGAAGATTGGAGTTGGGTGCCATTCCCTTCTCTAGAGGGTCTTCCCAATCCCTGGAGCGAACCCAGTTCTCCCTTTGCAGACAGATCCTTTACCACCTGAGCCATCAGGGAAATCAAGTGCACAATAAATGTAATGTGGTTGAATCATTCCAAAACCAACCCCCCCGCACCCCAGTCCATGGAAAAATTGTCTTGCATGAAACTGATCCCTGATGCCAAAAAGGGTGGGGACCACTGGTCTACAGCGCAGACTGTACTTCCTGTGCTTTAAAACAGGTATCATCACCTCTACTCCATCCCCAACAACCCCTTGAACCCTCCCATCCCCATGACAGCAACAGGGCCAAAGAGGTCCCCAGTCAAATATTTTGAAAGACTTTTCTTCCTAAAATCAAGCCACTTGTGTTAAATTCCAGCTCCAGTCCCTGCCAGCTTCCTCAGGGATGGTTGGTGACCCCACAGCTGGAAAAGTAACATCTTCCTGCACTTCCCGACTATTTGTGACCCTTGGTGAAAGCCTGAGAGGTCAGCCGTCAGGGAGGAAACCACTTCCACGTCTAAGAATTTGACATTCCACAGTTTTTCCAGACACGCTTTCATTAAGAATGATCATGGCAATGATAAATCACCATGAGAACATGTTTTCTGTTTTGTTAAATATGTGGTTCTGTGTGCTCTTGGGCCTCTGGAGTCATTTTAGAAGTGTTAATGACTCAGCTCATCACCTGCTACAGATGGTTTGGCTTTGGTAGTTTTACAAATAACTGAAGCAAGAACTGGTCATGGAAAGTCCCAGGCACTAGGTCACAGATACTCAGGATGTAAGCTACAGTTAAGAGCATCGCACCCCAGGAAAACTGGGAAAGCAACAGGAGCGTTAAATCCAACAGAGGCCACACAGGAGTCCTGGAGCCTTAATACCAAAGACAGGCAAACAGAGGTTTCAAGAGACACAATTCTTAAAAGGAATTTTCTTTTGAGGCACTGGACCAAGTATTTAGAGCTTTAAGTTTTGAGATAGAAATCACCTTTCAAGGGAGGATCAATACTCATATTTCTTCTGAGCTATGTAGACTTCTTCCTCTATCACCTAATATGTATCAAAAATCTATCACACATACCCAAACCCACATATAGATACATACATACAAATAGGTGCGTATGCATGCTTTGTTGCACAATCGTGTCCAACTCTTTGCAATCCCATGGACGGTAGCCCACCAGGCTACTCTGTTCATGGAATCTCCTAGGCAGGAATACTGGAGCAGGTTACTTTTCTTACTCCAGGGGATCTTCCCAACCCAGGGAACGAAACTGCATCTCTGTGTCTCTTGCATTGTCAGACAGATTATTTACCAACTGCACCACCTTGGAAGCCCACATACAAATCTCCAAATATATCATTACTATATAGGCGTTGAGAGAATTAAATAATATGTATACATATTGTTCAATATTTTTTTTCATATTGTTCAATATTAATAGCATTATCTAGAGGGTACTTGTTTTGTTTGTTTTAATGTTTCTTTAATTAAAACTAATTTAATTGATTTTTAATAAAAATGTGGTGTCTGAAAGAGCCCTAACTATATTTGGTGCAGAGAAGATTTCATATAACTCCTGAAGGCAGAAGGATGGATGCCACGATGTTAGCATTTTAGGAAAATTCTTTCAATACTCTGTTAAGGAAGAGAAGCCTGCACAAAACCCAGAGGTCAGAGACAAGAATAGCATGATACTTCCTATTAGAGCAGAATGGTTCTTGGGGAGCAGAGAAAAATACTCTGGTTGGAGTATTCAGAATTCTGCCTCAATTCCACCAGGACGTGGATCCCATACCAGCCGAGAGGCTTGCAGAGGGAGAACTGATGGAAGCCATTGGAAGTGGAAATTTGCCAGATGGTTATGGCTGAAGGAATTAGGTGAAGTCAGCACTGGGAGACCAGCGAGGATGCTCAGCAGCATTGACCATCACGGGCCAGGTCTCTAGAATGACCTAGGAAAGGGACAAAGGGGACGTTTGTGAAAGACATTTTGAGAAATGAGTCAAAAGGACCTGGGGACAGGCTTGACATAGGGGTAACAGGGAATACACAGACCTGGGTAACTGGGAAGGTGGAGGCCGTAAGTAGAAGCCAGAGCTGGAATAAATAGTTGCGTATTTTGGAAATATGCCAGTCAGCTGGAAACATGGTCTTTATGACAATCTTTACAGGGGATTGAAATCAGAAGTTTCTTGGGACTTCCCTGGGGGACTAGTAGTTAGGGCTTCACGCTTCCACTGCTGGGAGCATGGGTTCCATCCCTGGTTGGGGAACTAAGATCGTACATGCAGCCAAAAAACAAACAAATAACTAAAGTGCCTGGATGGACTGATTTAAGAGTACTTTCTTCAAAAAAGTTTCTTGTTGGTTGGAAATAACACAAATGTGTCCTCAGCATCAGCTGTCCAGTTCCCCAAGCCAGACTTTTGAGGTTAACTGGGAACATGTCTCGGGTCCTGGGCTGAGGAGTCCACAATGGTTCTTCTTTGGCTTCAGAAGAAATGGCTGGTGGAAGAAGACACTGGGAGAAAGGGAGCCCCAGGGTGTCCTGAAACTAACCTGGAGGCACTTCTGTCTTTGTGCCTGTTCAGTGAGAGCGAGGTTCCTACCAGGTTGGGTTACCAGCTGCCAGCCTGGAAATCCTGAACTTTCTGCAGACCTGCAGTCCAGGCGTGCTGGCTCTTTTTGATCTGGGTTCAGGAAATGTTGTGCCTTCTCCAGGATTGGGGAGAGATTTGGAGGTTTTCCTGGCATTCATCTTCCCTATGATAACTTATGGCATTTCAGGCTCTGAGCCCGCCTTGGTGGTGGCAGAGTAAGGAGAAAAGGCTGGTGTTCTCTGCTTCCCTATCTCAAAAGTGAGACTTGATTAGAATAGAATCAGAGGTTTTGTTGACCTGTCAGCAGACATGTGCATAAATGATAATCCTTATTATGATCAGTATTATTATTTCTACATGCTGTTTCAAAGTGGCTACTACATGCAGGCAGTTTGTTAGGGGACTTCAAACCACAACTCCTTAGCAACAATGGTACAGAGAAAATAGTGCTTCTAATTTACAAACAACCAAAACTTGGCTCACAGAGTTCAGTAGCCTCTTGGGTAAGAGGACATTTACCTCAGCTCTGTCTAGCTCCAAGATCAAGTTCATAGTTAAAAGTCATAGTTTTCAATGGATGTTTCTGGCTCTTGCCTGTGAGATTTCATGCCATGGTTTTGTTTTCCTGCAAAAAACTGTCTCCAACATGTATTTAGAATGTATTTATTGAGTGCCTATTGGGCACCAACAACATAAAACTCACTGACTACCTGCTGTCAACTTTTAATCTGGATGTGAGGCTAGAGTATACACTGACCAAAGTTAAATCCAAAGTTTGTAATATGGAAAGCAGAGTCATCACACACTGGGAGTCTGCAAAAGGCAAAGCTACCACCAAGGAAGTGGTAGAAGCTACAGAGAAACAGGTCTGAGCTAGATGTAAGTTACTAACAGAACTGACTAATGATGGGTTGGACCACTTACATTGAGGTGAGTTTCATGTCATGTGACGTATTCAAGCCAATCTAATAAGTACTTGACAGGAGTGTTTATAGATGGCATCACAGCATCTGAGGAGTGGTTACCCAAGATGATCTTTAAAATACTCAAACAACTTCACAATGCCTTGATTCTGTGAGTCCTCGGGTCAGTGAGCACCTATGGGCTCAAAGAGTGACCAGGTTGAGCCCTGGAGGAAGGAGCAGATATGGGACAGAAGAAGGGAGGGAGGAGCGAGCTCCAGGCAGAGGGAATTGCAGGAGACTGATGGTGGTCTGGGGCTTTTTCTTGTGCATATATTGCAGGAGGAAACTGAGTTCTCTCTAGCATATTTAGAGGAAGGTTATGTAGCTGTGATTCTCAGAGCAGTTTTATTGAGTAAGGGGCGCTCTCATCACTTTACATGGGGCTGACTTCGATTATTTGGATATATAATGAGCTACTAGAATTGACTCTTTTCTTTAGACCTCACAGCCCAGTGTTTTAAGCCACAGTGCTGCCCACCTTCCCCACCCCATCCCATCTGCATCTGCCCCTGTGGTCCTGGCAATTTTCTGCTGTTTGATCAAATCTTTCTAAAAGCTAAAGGGAGAACCAGGATCTTTGATTCTCCGCTGACAGTGGTATCGTAGAGCCAGCGGAGGCTGCCAGACTGCTACCTACTAGAACATGTCAGGAAACCAGCAGAACAGGTAGCTTTTAATATTTACCTGCTACAGGACAAAGGAGGAGAAACCAGGGAACCAAATCTTCCATAATAAAGAAGCATGGTCCCTAATGGTCAAGAGAAAACCAAAGCGACTTCATTTTTCCTGGGTGAAGTCAGGAGGCTCATTTTCTTGCAAATGGGAGATTGATTTATGCATTGACTTAGGCTCTAATTTCTGAAGGAGCCATAATTTCCAGTGTAGTGGTCAGGCAAAAATAGCATGGTTGGCGTCAACAGCTGTAATTAAGACCCAGAACTGCGTGTCGCAGTTTGTGGCTAACTTTCCAGAAGTGTCTCTTTAAGATAAGCGCTATGTGGCGGGCACTGATTTATGGGAAAGGAGAGGGGAAGTCCTGGCTGGTTTGTGCCTCCCAGGGCCGAGGAGAGGCCTACATCTGTGACACTGATGATCTACCC
Organism: Antilocapra americana; assembly: GCA_007570785.1. Classification (NCBI taxonomy): domain Eukaryota; kingdom Metazoa; phylum Chordata; class Mammalia; order Artiodactyla; family Antilocapridae; genus Antilocapra; species Antilocapra americana. The sequence continues at coordinate 5,049,975 of ML661332.1, forward strand.
TCCACTGGGGCATCAGTGAGTCAGTGAGAATTCAGACAAACAATACCAGGGTGAAGGAGCTCGAGACAAAACACACTGAGCTGTCTGGAAGCAAGAGGCCCAGAGGCAGGCGAGGAGCACAGAAGGGCATCTAAAATATGTACTTACAGAGTGGAGGCATGGTTGTGCACTGTCCCAAGCTCGGAAGTCCTTAGGTTTGGAGGAGGCAAAGAGGACAGAGAGTGGCCTTTTGACCCTGAATCATGCCCCCTGACCCCACCCTCTGCAGGTCATACTGATCCTGAGTGTCTGGGCTTCTTCTCTTAAATTCAAGTACTCTCCCTAGGGCATTACAGGGACTGGAGGCCCAGTGGTGTTTTCGTGTTCTATTTGCCCATAGCACCATGATACTCTAGATGGGGAAAAAAGACCCAAATCAGCAAGGGCATCTTCTTCAGCCCATGCTACAGATTTCTGGGCCTAACCGATAAAAATTCTACCTTCACTCACCTGAGTTGAGGGCCCGAAGTATTTGTATGTAGAATTCCCTACCTGTAGTGATCATCAGCCAGGGGTGGGGGACCACTGGAATAGATGATTCTTAAGGACCAGCCTGTACACAGCTTTCTGAGCTACTATGCCTGAGTTCCTGAGCCTTTTTTGAAGAACTGACCATTTTCAAGAAGACATTTCTCTATTAAGTGTTCCCCATCCTTATCAGTCTCTGGAGAATCGCTGCTCAGGCTGAGGGTTACTCTGAAGCTCCTTTAGAAGTTGTCAAGAACATAAAATATGGATGAGGAGAAGAGGGTCTCAGAGGCTGGTGCTTTAGTGATTACTTGCACAGGGATCTCCCTGGCAGTCCAGTGGTTAACACCATGCTCCCACTGCAGGGGGCATGGGTTCAATCCCTGCTCAGGGAACTAAGATCAAGTGGAACTTGCCTCCACACTGCTCAGCAAGGTGAAAAAGAAAAGTGACACAAATGCCATAGACTAGAAGTCTATGTCACACTAAAGTCTTCCTCACTAAAGTCACAGGAACAGTCCTCATTGGAATATACTTTCAGAGAACTCTTTTATTATTTGTTTATTTTCATATTTATGTATTTAAATATTTATTTATTTGGCTGTGTCGAGTCTGAGTTGTGGCACACTGGACCTTCCTGAGTCATGTAGGATCTCTCTTGGTTGGCACACAGACTCTCTAACTGCGGCGCAGGCTTGGTTACTCTGTGGCATGTGGGATCTTAGTTCCCAGACCAGGAATCGAACCCACGTCCCCTGCATTGCAAGGCAGATTCTTAACCACTTGACCATCAGGAAAGTCCCCTCTCAGTAGTATTTCAAGGTTTGGGCCCAGCTCCTTGTAGGGTCTCAGCAGAAGAACTACCTTGGTTTCAGCGGGGAATGATGACATCCAGGAATTACCATGTGCTTTTCAAGTACATGCTTGTTCTCCAAGCATGTAGAGAGAGGTGGGCTCATGGATGGATTATACAACCGCCTTCAGGCAGGCACTGAAATCATACTGGGATCAGACCCTGGGAGGCAAAGACGCAGGTGATGAAGTGGATGATGTGGGGTTGTTACTGACCTCACTTATCACAAAAGCAGCTAGTGTCCAGGAAATCCTGTTTGCATTCATTCATGGGAGGGGAGTAGACTGACCACAACAAAGAGGATCCTGGAGCTTCTGAATCCTCTGGAAGGTATAAACACTGCCGCATTACCCTTCAGGAAAAAGAATGTGCTCTCAAACAGATCTTGTAAATATCATGCAGTCACTGTTGCAAATGTTCCTAGCAGACAACATACAGGTTAGGATCACTCAGAAGACTAGCAGTCCTTCCAGGAAGCTTGTTTTTCATCACGGAATCATTTGCAAATCAGAAAGAAAACAGGAAATTTTAAGATATGCCATAGTGTCATAACAGACTGAGATTCCATTCTAGGCTTTAAAAGTCACTGTGTTCTACTTGTAAATACATGTTTATATGGAGGAAACATAGCTTAAGAGGCATTTGTAATTTTAAGAAAATGTGCACAGACATTTTTAAAGATTTGAGTTAATTAGAGCAAGTTGATGAGTGCCAAAATGAAATAATTCTCAACAAGGTTGATAGGTAAAACCAAACTCCTAGAAAAAAACAGAGTTTACACCTCTAAGTGGACAAATACTAGCATTTTCTGCAATAAACATCAGTTGGAGTTTCCCATAGTAAATGTATTTCATTTTAGGTTTTCACATAAATAATCCTTGGAATATTTAAAATAAATCTTGCAGTATTATGAGAGAAATTCTTTGCCCTTTTAGAATACAGATATAGAATTTTAATGCTAAAGTTTTAAATTTATATATATAACATCATATATATTTTTATTTTATATATTTATATATTATCATTTTATATATATATAGTCATATATGTGATATATCATACTGCCAGATTTTACATTTTTGCAGGTTTTACTTATATTTTAAAAGGAATAATTTTACAAGTATTCATTAATCTTTTCCTTACTTGACCAGCAAAATAAAATAAGCCACAACTTGTCTTCTCAAGATACCTGTATAAAAAGATACTCCTATTCTCTAAAGGTTTTGCATTAGCTATTAACCAAGCCCACGGCTTCTGCTCCAGTTGTGCCAAAGATTCTGTCTATGACATAAAGGTGAATCTGAGTCTCAACTCAGAAATCACAGGTTTAACAAGAAGCTACTGGACATGAATTTATTAGGTGCTGGGCTCCATGCCAGATGGAGTGGGCAAGGCCATGAGAAGTGAAAAAAGCAGTTTCTGCCTTTAAGAAGCTTACAACCAGTGGTCCAGATGTGATGTAATAGTGGAAACTATGCAGGAACCTTCCAATAGACCTACTGTCTGGCTTGCCTGGTGTGGGAAGCAGAAGCATCTAGAATGCCATCCAGGCAACCAATTTGGAGACAATTTGGAAAAACAGTGAATTGCTGAAGGTCTCTTTTATTTTACTTTCCAATTTGCTGAGTGTCTATCATGGTCTGGACATGGGAGATGCAGAGTGAGAACAAAGAGTCCACACTGCGTGCACAGGCTCAGAACAAAGGGAGTTAACTAGATGGCTTTTTCCAGAGGTCTTCAAACCGTGCACCCTTGAGCTCTCAAAACCATTGAGCATGACCACTGAATGGTGTTAGGAATGTGCTGATTCATTCTGGTGAGTCAGGACCCTGGTTTTGATTGTCTAAACAGTTGCCAAGTCCCCTGTTGGGTCTCCCTGCTTCTATTCTTGTCTCATTAGAGTCTGTTCTCACACAACCTTGGGCATCAAGGGTGGTTATGAGAATGGAGAGGATGGACAAGTCCTCATCTTGGTCTGTCAAACTCTCAAATGTCTGGAGACCATGGTGCTGATACCAGATAGATCTATTTCCTTTCTCCTCTAAATAGCAAAGTCAAAGAGAGGAAGCCCATGAAGGGAGGACTTGGTGGTGATCAATAAACAAACTTCCCTTTCTCAGTAAACAAATATAAGATAAATATGTTTATTAGAAATTCCTAGGAGTTATGTGTCAGGAATCCACATCTCCATCATTGGCTTTTTATTTATTTTAATTTCTTCCATATAAATTTTATTTTTTTTCTTTTTTTTTAAATTTTGTTTACTTTATTGTGTTGGTTTTGCCATACAATGACATGAAACTGCCATGGGTTTACATATGCTCCCCCTCCAGAAACCCCCTCCCAATTCCCTCCCCCTGGGACATCTTGGTGCACCAGCCCCGAACATCAATCCTGGGCTGGCGATTGATTTCACATATGGTAATTAACATGTTTCAATGCCATTCTCCCATATCCTCCCACCCTTGCCCTCTTCCACAGAGTCCACGTGTCTGATCTATACATCTGCGTTCCTTTTGCTGTCATTGGCTTTTTAAAAATGTTTTATTTTATACTGGAGTACAGTTGATCTTCAGCGCTGTGTTAATTTCAGGTGTACAGCAGAGTGATTCAGTTATACATATACATATATCCATTCTTTTTCAGATTCTTTCCCCCTATATGTTATTACAGAGTACTGAGTAGAGTTCCCCGTGCTATACGGTAGGGTCCTTGTAGGTTATCTACTTTATATATAGTAGTATGTATATGCTAATCCTAAACTCCTAAGTTTCATTGGCTTTAAGTTCTAAAATGTCCATCATGTTCTCTCTCCTCCCCACGTGGTAAGTGCTCACAGCCTTTGTGTGCTTTCATTCCAGTTGCCATAAGCAGCCCGGCAGCTCAAGAGTTCACAGTCGATGTTGAGATCAGCTTTGAAAATGCCTCCTTCCTGGAGCCTATTAAGGCTTACTTGAACAATCTCAGTTTTCCAATTCAAGGGAATGACACTGACTTAGCTACTAACATTTTGAGCATCAAGGTGTCAACAGGTGAGTAAAAGGCCTGTTGCTTGACAGAGGAGGCTTGAGCTAATCAGAAGAAACGCTACTCTGGGCTGCTCACTCTTAGAGGGGAATACGGGGTGTGGAGGGGAGCAGCCTGGGAGAGTGAACCTCAGAAGGAAGTAGTGGGATGGGTGGGTGAGGAGACTTACTGACCACGATATTCATATCTTAGCACCCCAAATTGCCTCCACCCCGTCTTCCTATGTCTCTCCTTTCCACTCTTCCAATAGCTTACATTATGATCCTCTCAAGAAAGGTATTTTTTAATTAAATTTTTATTGAAGTTAGTTGATTTATAGTATTGTGGTTTCCACTGTACAGCAAAGTGAATCAGTTATATATACACATATATCTATTCATTTTTAGATTCTTCTCCCATATAGGTCATGACAGAGTATTGAATAGAGTTCCTTGTGCTATTCAATAGGTTCTTATCAGTTATCTGAAAGGCATTTTAATTCCTAGTACACAAAACTGAGTATTTTTTAAGCCAGACAATGTGTCAAGCACCAAACGATACTGGAATGTGGTAGGTGGTCTGGGGATAGTCACTTTTGCCATCCTCTTAAGGCATATTCATTTTTCACGTGGGAGTCCGAAGTTATTCAAATCCCACCCCCACATCTATCTCAAAAACAAGCAAATGAAAACAGCACCAACATATAAAACAACCAAAAAGGCTTTAGCAGTGCGATTTCAGGTCACTAAGAGAGAGATTTTTGACCAAGAGGGTCTCGTTGGTTTCCTTCCAATTACCAGTGTCCACCACACTCACTAGAAGCCTTGACTTCCCTGTTTCCACTTCACCCTGTCCTACTGCTGGTACACAGGACAGCGGCAGTGTCCAAGGATTCCAGGGGACTTGGTTGTTCCTCCTATTTCAGAAATAGTTCTTTGACAACTTTGCTTGGGAAAGTCATCTTGTGGGTTGTTGCTTAGATGCCTGCCTGCACAATTCCTAGGAACATGGCGTTGGTCCAGTTTTAGATAAAACTTCAAAGTCTTCAGAGCATTTTTTAATGTCAGTTTTCAATGGGATTAGAGTCTGCTTGGGCTGTTCACATCTGGCTTGAAATATAAAAGGCATAAGTTTAAAATTATATTCTATATTTGTTATCTATTGCTTCCCCGAAACTTAGCATCTTAAAACAACAAACTCAGGATTCCCTGGCAGTCCAGTGGTTGGGACTCTGCAATTTCAGGGCCAAGAGCCTGGATTTGATCCCTGGTTGGGAAACTAAGATAACAAAAGCCACATGGTGCATCCAAAGCAAACAAACAAATAAAAGCAGCAAACATTTATCATGCTACACTGTTTCTGAAAGCCAGAAATCCAGAAAGAGCTTAGCTGGATGGCTCTGGCTCAGGGTCTCTTGAGTGAGGTTGTAGTCAAGCCATTAGGCCAAGTTGCAGTCACCTGAAGGCTCAACTGGAGCTGGAAAATCTGCTTCCATGCTCATGTGTGTGGTTGCTGGTAGATTCTCAGCTCCTCCAGAGCTATTGGCTGGAGGCCTCCATTCTTAATCATGTGGGCCTCTCTGTGACATGTCCTCATCAATGCAGCTGGCTTCCCCTAGACCAAGTGATCAGAGAGAGACAGAGAGAGAGAAAGAGAAAGAGGGAGGGAGAGATCACAAGTAACCAAGAGGGAAGCCACACTGTCTTTTATAACCCAACCTCAGAAGTGATATAGCACCACTTCTGTTGTATTCTATTGGTCACCCAGAACAATCCTAGTATAATATGAGTTACTGTTGCTGTTTAGTCACTAAGCCAATGTCCAACTCTTTTGCAACCCCATGGACTATAGCCCGCCAGACTCCTCTGTCCATGGGATTTCTCAGGAAAGAATACTAGAGTGGGTAACCATTTCTTTCTCCAGAGGATCTTCCCAACTCAGGGCTTAAACCCATGTCTTCTGCATTGGCAGGAGGATTCTTTACCACTGAGCCAGCAGGAATCTATAAAAGGGTGTGGTACCCAGAGGCAGGGATGGCTGTGGCCGTCATCTAGAGGTTGGCTGCCATATACTCAATTCTGGGAATCTGTTTACCATCTTATCATCGTAGGCAGTGGCTGGGATAGTTGGTGTCACCCTCTTTCAGATGGTCATGCCTCACAAAAGGTTATGTGTACAGGAATTTCGAGAGCCTCATGCAGAGCCACTGAACTTCCCAGAAGGGCAGCATGGAGTGGAGATGGGATTTCCTACAGGCATAAGTACTTGCAAGCTATAAATTACACCTTTTCTCTCCTCACTGTTCTGGTTGATGTCAGTCTGCAGACCTACTGGAAATGAAAGCTGGTGCTCCTGTGAGACAGGCTATGAGTGGCCTCAGGAAAGTTGCCTCCACAATCCCACTTGTCAGGGACATGATGGTTCCTCTGCAGGGCATCACTGCCGTTGCCTTAAGAGAATGCCTCCCAAGAGACCTATTTGCCAGCTCCAGGGAGGTAAGTAACTGCTCATTGAATGTTTGTTGAGTGTCCATTTGATATCAACTCAAGAAAATGTTTCTCTGTCCTATGTGTACTCAGTGCTAACGTGGAATTTTTAAAATAGTTCCCTGTGTTCTCAGCAGATATTATCCTGAAAATGTCGGTCAGACTCAATGTGGGCTTTCAAGAAGACCTCTGGAACTCTTCCTCTGCCCTCTATAAGTCCTACAAGACTGACCTGGAAACAGCGGTGGGTTGTGGTCCCAGGAGTCTCTTCACCAACAAACTCTGAGCTGAGCTGAATCTGTTGCATTTACAGTGGATTGTCTGCTTGAATCTGTCAAAATTCATGAAGCTTATGTTGAAATTATTTCTATACCTCTGGGATGATGATTTAAGAACTGCTCAAATCATACTGTGTTCAGAGGATGTTGTAACGTCTTGGCCTGATATCATCTTGACCTCTTTGGCTTCACCTTGACCTTTGGCATCACCTTGACCATTGTGACACCATCTTGACCTTGACATTATCTTGATCTACCATCCTTGACGTCATCTTGGTATACAGGTGGCAATTCTTCCCAGAATAGAATTAATTCAGATAAAGTTGGTGGAATTAACTCACTAAAACCTGTGCAAAGGTCCAAAACCTTGGTCTAGAGGTATCAGATGGTGCATTTCGATTCGTCTTTACACACCACACTGATGAAACCCCTAACATCTTTTGGGCAGACCAGTTAAGTCTGACGTAGAGGATTCTACACCACTCAATACTAGAGGTCCTGAGGCATTCACACTTAAGGCAGATTTAAATTTACTCATGTAGATAGAGTCATCTGTGTCATACTTAAGATTCCACGTACCAGAAACGGACTCACAGATCCAGAGCACAGACTTGTTATCAAGGGGGAGTGGAGGAAAGGATTGGGACTTTGGGGTCAGCAGATGTGAACTATTATACATAGAGTGGATAAAAAACAAGGTCCCTCTGGGTAGTGTAGGGAACTATATTCAGTATCCTGTGATCAACCATAATAGAAAAGAATATGAAAAAGTATGTATGCATATGAAAATCTGCTCATGTAAAAATAAAGGGTATTCCCTCAGTATAAAATGTGTGCCAGACACTATCCTAAGTGCCTTACATTGGATTAATTCATCTAAACCTAAATACTTTGGTTGAATCAACTCATTTGGAATAGAGCTTCTCAACTGGTGTGGTACAAATTGCTATAGGTAGACTGATGTAATGACTCCCCTTAACTCTCCAGGCAGTCAACCGCCTGCCTCAAACCAGGAGCAGCCTCCTGCTTACCCCAGTCAAGTAGGGGTTAATATTTGCTATGGGTGCCATGATGAAATGCTGATACAGGAGAGTTCTTGGATATCCAATTTGCATATCAGGCATGCAATAATTCTGCACAGCATGAGGATCCTCCTCCTGCACATAAGTCACACCACACATGTCACACTACATTGTATACTTTAGAGGAAAAAAGACAGTAACATATTAACTGTTTGATCCCGCCCACCCAGCTCCCTAACACAGCACTTTGCAAGTGTAATCTACCCTGTAAATGTAACTTGATTCAAATTGAGTCTCCTGCAGAGCTGGAATTCAGGGAAACAAAGTGGAGTTAAAAACATCAGTAAAAACCACATTGGCTCCTCCAAAGCTGTGATATGTTTAGTGAGGAATCGGGCATGTATTATTGGTCAAAAGAAGACACCTCAAAGATTTCCAACTACAGGAAAAGTAAATTGACTGTGGGGCCCAACTGCTGCCCACTACTAGTGAATGAGCAGGGCAGAGCTAACAAACGCTGGACTCCTCTGAAGACTGTACTTCTAGGCTCAGTCTAGATGATTTCATCTAACTGCCCCTCCTGTTCAGTTTCCCTCCCATCTGATGGCTCTGGCCGCCTTCCCTGATGCCTCCTCATTGTTTTCCTCTAGGCATTTCCTTAAGTCATTTTTAAAAATTTAATTTGTTTATGGCTGTGCTGGGTCTTCATTGCTGCCTGAGCTTCCTCTATTTCAGTGAGCGGGGCTGCTCTTCCTTGTGATGTGTGGGCTTTTCATTGCAGTCGCTTCTCTTGTTGCGGAGCACAGACTCTGGGGCGAGTGGCCTTCCGTAGTTGCAGCATGTGAGCTCAGTAGTTGTAGGTCTCGGGCTTGGTTTCCCTGAGGCATGCGGGATTTTCCCAGACGAGGGACTGAATCCATGTCTCCTGCATTGGCAGGTGGCTTACTACTGAGCCACCAGAGAAGCCTCCCGAAGTCAATTTTTTTGCACATTTACTCTGGCATTTGCTTCCTGGAGAACCCAGAATGACCCAGGTAAATAGGAATTACTTCTCCAAAGATCTGACAAAGCTAGCACTTATTCGGCCACGTAACAAAATATACAGAGAGCATTTTACCCCAGGTGATAAGAAATTCAGGCTTCCCTGGTGGCTCAGTGGGTAAAAAAAATCCGCCTTCAATGCATTAGACACAAGAGACACATGTTCAATCCCTGTGTTGGGAAGATCTCCTGAAGGAGGAGGGCAACCCACTCCAGTATGCTTGCCTCAGAAGTGACTGAGCATGCACACACCAGAAGAAATAAGCACTTTTTCCTCTGTTTCAAATCATTTGGCATATCTTTCAGTGGACCTTGATTAATGGTACTTGTTTTGCTTTATTTTCCAGTTCTGGAAGAGTTACAGTATTTTACCAGGCTTCAAATTGGTGACGGTGACAGGGTTCAGGTAAGAATGCTGTAACTGGGTAATTTTATCCAATGGCGGGCTTCCCTGGTGTCTCAGTGGTAAAGAATCCGCCTGCAAGGCAGGAGCCGCAGGCGACATGGGCTTGATCCCTGGGTGGGAAAATCCTCTGGAGGAGGGCATGGCAACCCACTCCAGTATTCTTGACAGGAGAATCCCAGGGATAGAGGAGCCTGGCAGGCTACCATCCACAGAGTCGCAGAGTCAAACACGACCGAAGTGACTTAGCATGCACATACGCACGCATCCAATGGCAGATACAAAAAGGGTAGTGAGAAAGCAAAAGCCTGTTAGAGGAGCACCATCTAGGATGCCCAGTGGTTTGATAGAGGTGAAAACAATGCCAGATATCCGGAGCTTAAAGGGGAAGGAAATACTGAGAACAGTAGTTCACTCCTTAGAGATGTACCTATCCAGAGGGAAGGTGAGAAAAAGATTTGTGTTCATTCTATGCGTGCATTAATTTTGCAAACAAAGATGTGGCATCTAGAAGGTCAGAAATACAAAAATGAATTGCTGTCATGCAATGAGTCCCTTACTTTATTATTTTTTTTAACATTTATTTGTTTGGCTGTGCCAGGTCTTAGGTGCAGCGCCTGAAATCTTTAGTTGCAGCATATGGGATCTAGTTCCCTGACCAGGGACCAAACCCAGACCCCCTTCATTGGGAGCGTGGAGTCTTAGCCTCTGGACACCAGGAAAGTCCCAAATACGCCTTTATTTTAGAAAATTAGCTAGTCATCCATGGCTATAGCGTTGCCGCAACACTGCGTAATGACTCGCCGTGGAGTTAGGTGCCCTGACAGCCCTGAGTATGTTTGCCCAGTGTCTCGAAAAGTTACTTGCCAATTAAAAAATGAAGACTGTTTCCAGAAACACTGAGGATTTTGGCTTCACTGGATAATCAGCGTAGCTGGTAACCCTGGGTCAGCATGGCTCTGTGACAACAATCTCTACCTTGTAGTTGACACCCTTTGACCACTTGTGGGATTCGATTCACTTCACCCAATCTGGCTCTTCTGGCCCTTTATGTTACCTGTTTGCAGGTAACATTTGAGAGTTTGAACCCTGCCTCAGGCTTTCAACTAGAGCTGAGAAATAAGTGGATTTCAGTGAACCCTCAAAGAAAAAGGTTCCCAGGCTCTTCCTGCCATTTTGCTTTCTTATGCAATCAAACCGTAAGGATCTAGACTCTTCCAGGTCACTTACTGCTTTACTGAACTGAGTGGTCTCCATCCAGGCCTGGAAGTGTGGTTGTGACGTATGAAATCACAACAACAACAACAGCACCACCTGCGTTAATGCATAAAGCGAACGAGAAAGTCACACAGAACCTCAATCAGACCTACAAGATGGAGAGCACTTCCTTTCAGGTTACTTACAGCAGTAAGTAGACCATTGCTGCGTTCTTCCTATATGTACATTCTACTTAGATATGGTAACAGTATTTATCGTGGTGTGTAAACCTGAGAAATCGCATGACGACTTCCTCTGTGGAGAGAAACTCTCCAGTTCCTGGCATACAGGTTTTGTGCCTTCTCCCCACCATAGGCCAGTTTGGCACTTCCTTTGGGTAGCGGTGGGCGTGGAGGGTCCCAGGAGGGAGAGATTTTACAAGGAGGGGCCACAGAGCCATCTGGGTTTATGGATTTTTTTTTTATTAACAGACTCAAAACATTCAAAAAGGAGAACTGACATTGTGATGGTTGTTGCTGTTCAGTCAATCAGTCATGTCTGATTTTTTGTGACCCCATGGACTATCGCGCACCAGGCTTTCCCATCATTCACTATCTCCCAGAGCTTGCTCAAACTCATGTCCATTGAGTCAGTGATACCATCCAACCATCTCACCCTCTGTCTCCCTCATCTCCTTCTGCCCTCAGTCTTTCCCAGCATCAAAGTCTTTTCCAATGAGTAGATTCTTCACATCAGGTGGCCAGAGTATTGGAGCTTCAGCTTTAGCATCAGTCCTTCCAACGAATATCCAGGGTTGACAGACCCAAAACCTCCCCAGAAGTAGATCTAAGATTGTGATGGTGGAGGGGATGGTATTTACGAGACGCACTGATATTGACCAGGGCTGTATTGCTATTTTGGAGCAGTAATTCTCAAAGTGTGGCCCCACCAGCAGCATCCACGTCATCTGGGAACTTGTTAGAAAAGCAAATTCTGGGGGTCAAGCCAGACCAACGTGAGCCAACTTGTATTTTGGCAAGCCCTCCAGGTGATTCTGATGCAGGGAAGATTTGAGAACCACTGCTTTGGATCACATATAGCAGTGGTAAGCGTCCTGGTATTTTAGATGCTCTCTCTCATTTTTCAAATGGGGTATAGAGTTGGGCTCTGTTGTGTAATTAGGTGGGTGCATCTGTTGTTACCTGCGGGAAAGCAAGGGGAGTCAAATGAGCAGAGATGTGATGAGCAAGCAGTGACTGGAAGCTGTTACGTAACTCAGGCCCATGATTCACAAGTGAAGGGGACTCCTCTTTGGACCAACACAGTCCACCATGGGCAGGGCACTGAAGGGACTGATGCAGGCGCAGCTGGAAGGAAAAGCACCTCTTCTCAGGAGTTAGACCATCCTTAAACGGATTCATACCCTCTCTTTACATTCACTGCTAATATTTTTAGACATCCTATCATTTTGGAAGGAGAGGGTGGGACAAATTGAGAGCAAATCACCCTTAGGGACAAACTGAGAGCAAATCACCCTTAGGGTAAATGACTTGCTCAAGGCCACATGGTAAGATAACGTCATTTTGTGTGCCTCAGGTCACCACATGAAATATTCACAGGTGGCTTTGCTTCTGAATAGTTGAATGTGATTTTCTGAAATCTTATTTTATTCAGGAGCCTGAAAAATGTGGCAAGAGATATTTAGATACTTGGATATTTTGAACATCATAGCACCCCAAATTAATTCTATGGTATTTTAGTCACATGTTTACGGTGCAAACAGGCTTCCCTTGTGGCTCAGCTGGTTAAGAATCTGCCTGCAATGTGGGAGACCTGAGTTTGATCCCTGGGTTGGGAAGATCCCCTGGAGAAGGGAAAGGCTACCCATTCCAGTATTCTGGCCTGGAGAATTCCATGGACTGTATAGGCCATGGGGTCACAAAGAGTGGGACAGGATGGATCGACTTTTACTTTTCACTTTCACAGGGTGTGGCCTGAGCATAAAGAACCGCCCAAAAGATGCCTCCCAGAATCTTCTCCCTCAGCTCTTTAGATTTTCTCAATACATGGAACTCATGAATAACATAACTCAGCTTAGAGGGAAAAACCTGTATGTTATATAAGCAAAGGACAGCCATAAAAGCCCCCAAACAGCGAGTATTGTGTTTTTATTTCTGTCTGTGAACTGACTTAATGCCACGACTTTCGAGGAGTTTACTGTGAAACCAATAAGAATAGCTACTATCCCTCCAAGTCACCCGCCAAGATAGCTCTCACTGCTCCTATTTTCCAAGGTTCAGAGATACTCAGCAAGCTCCCCCGTGCCACACAGCTATGCTGGGCTTAGAACCGGAATTCAAATTCAGATCTGTGTGTCTATAAAGCTGCCACTTTTATAGGCCCATAGGTGTCGTTAGGTCTTTAAAAAATGTCTTATTTCCCAAGCATGCTTTATTGTAAAAAATTAATTGGTTTTCCCATTTCCAATTTATCAAAGGCACAAGACAGAGCTTTCAGTCAGAGTGAGGTGTCAGTTATCAGTAACAAACAGTTGATATTTCTCAAATCAGGGGCAAAGAAACTTGATGTTTAAGTTAGTTGGTGTGACTTTTTCATAAGCAAATGTGCACTTTTCTACCAGACTATTAGAAAATTGTTTTTATTTCATGAATTTTATTGAAATGTAGTTGATTTACAATGTTGTGTTAATTTCTGCTGTACAGCAAAGTGGTTCAGTTATCTGTATACTTGTATGTTCTTTTGCATATTCTTCTTTACTGTGGTTCATCAAAGGATTTTGAACATAGTTCCCTATGCTATATGATAATACCTTGCTGTTTATCCAACCTATATATAATAGTTTGGATCTGCTATTCCCAACCTCCCAATCCACCCCTCCCCTATTCTACTTCCCCTTGGCAACCACTAGTCTGTTCTATGTATTTGTGACAGACTATTTGAAACACTGAAAATAGATTCAGGATCCCCCTCAGTAGCATCATTGACAGCTCTTAAGTGTTAAAGATCCCAAGCTAGAAACCGTGTCCCTAGTAGCTGGCTCGGTCACTCCAGGGCCTTCAGGTCCCAGCTGACCAGGGAAAGAGCATGGGGAACACGTTGCATCAGTCATCACCATGGAGATGTCTTGAGAACACCAGTGGTGGTGGCATGGGGGTAGCATTAATTCCATTCATTTGCTGTGGGATCCTAATAGCTTTTGTTTGGATTTCCAGATGAAACAAAATTCTCCATCACACCAGAAATCATCTTTGAAGGAGATACAGTAACCCTGATGTGTGAGAATGAAGTTTTTTCCACCAATGTGTCCTGGACGCACGTGGAAACGGGCCTCGACATCCAGAACAGCACAGAAGTCTCCATCTACACCTCCGTGCTCAACAACATGACCTCTGTGTCACGCCTTATTATTCACAACATCACTCAGGATTATGTGGGTGGGTTGCCATCCAGCAACTGAGGCGAGGAAAGGAATGAAGGGCTAAGAAAGAATCAAACCATGGTAGTGTGTGTAGACAGCCTTTTCCACTTCAAAAAGAAGCTCAACTTTTCACAACTGAAAATTAATCCCATGGTGAATGAGCCAAGCAAATCTAGCCTGGGGAGACAAATATAATTTTCCACATTTACTGAAGCTTCTGAGCTGGAACCTAAGACAAAAAGCAGGTTTCTTTTTTTTAACATTTTTTAAAAATGTGAAAAGAGCTTTGTTGAGGTAGAATTGACATAGAATAAGCTGTGCGTATGTAAACTTAATATGCTTATGTTTATAGTTTAAATTATAACTTACATGTATAATTTTTCACATATAGTTTAATAAGTTTTGGGATGTGTGTCCATCTGTGCAACTATCACCATAACCAAGATAGCGAACATATTCATCACGGCTCTCCCCAGTCCACGTCAGTTTTCTTCTTCTCTGTTGAAATCCCTCCCACCTATTCCTCCCCAGCAACCACAGAAGCCTAATTCTTACACCTGATATTCTAAAATTTAATAGCACCACTGCAATCCAGAGGTCAACAGAGACAGTTTCATGTCATTTTCTCCGAATGAGAAACTGGACTGCAGACACATGGATTCTATAAGGTGTTTGTTGGCTCTGACTTTGCTGCAGAGTGAAATAGCATGCCAAATGATCCGTGATCTTCTAATTCTCCAAGGTTTTCCCATCTTCCCTTTTGTACCTCTGAAGCATCCCCACACTTTTTTTTTTCCTACCAGCAAGGACTCAGATTTCTGCTTTTTCCTTAGAACATCTCTCTACTCCTCCCCTTGTGGCATCAGAAACATCTCCGCCAACCTTCTATACCTCCTGAATATTCCTTTAGGGTTGCTTACACCAAGTCTCTTATGCTTTTGAAAATGATGTTTCATGAAGTACCACCATGACGCGTGGGATGAGGCCATCATTCTTCTGGGGAACTAGACATATGCAATAGTAATAACCCACGTCTTTTTGTGTATTCGCTACAGGTGAATATATCTGCAAACTGACATTAGATATTTTTGAATATGCGTCCAGAAGAAAAGTGGAAGTTAATCCCATCCAGATACTGGCAAGTGAAGCCACGGAGGTGATGTGTAACAACAGCTCTGTGTCTCTGGACTGCTGCAGCGAGGCCAACGTGAACTGGAGTCGAATTGAATGGAAGCAGGAAGGGGGTATAAGCATTCCAGGTGAGCCTGTTAGAAACCCTTTCGCAAATAGGTTTTTTGCCTTTTGGCCAAGTAAATATGGAGATGCAGTGGGTAAAAGAGCAAATGTCAGGTAGCTGGTTTTTTTCTAGACCCCAGACTGTGGAAAAAGTACCAGGTTTGATACCAGCTCCAGCTAAACCATGCTAGAACAAAATTCCCAAAACATGTACATATAAGTGTTGTGTGTGCTCTGTGGTCAGTCATGGCCAACTCCTTGTGATCCCATGCACTGCAGCCCAGCAGGAATACTGGAGTAGGTTGCCATCTTCTCCTCTAACAGATCTTCCCAGTCCAGGGACTGAACCCAAGTCTCCTGTGGCTCCTTGAATAGCAAGTGGATTCTTTACCTGCTGAGCCATTGGGAAAGTCCACAAGTGTCATGCTTGGGTTGTGAACAAGATTCTGGCAGAGAAGTTTCAAGAGGGAGTGATGGGATGACATAGGTTTATGGCATCTTCCCTGCAGAAAATCTTGTCCCCACTTTGCTCTTCAGCAGAGATAAAGATGAGGTCACGGATTTTGCTTTGAAGTCTGACTTGGAGAGTCGAATTCCTGAGTCTCTCCTCCTGGTGTTTGTCCTTCCCACTTGTTAGCTGACTCTGTCTTTGGTTCTATATCTTTCTCTATCAACCTGTTTGTCTCTCAACCAATGTCAATTGCTGATCCTGTTGGGTATCTGAGATCATGCTTGAAATTCCCCACCTTTCAGTTTATGCTGATGAATAATAATAAGTAGAAGAAATTAAAATAGCAATAGTGCTCTTTTTTTGTGTAATAATTTGTGATCAATCAATTTTTAAAAAACATGTTATCACTTGAAAAAAATTTTTATTTATTTTAATTGGAGGATAATTGCTTTACACTGTTGTGTTGGTTTCTGCTGTACAATATGAGCCAGTGATAAGTATGCATATATTATCACTTTAATCACATTTAAATTTGACCACAAGTTTGAAGCAGGCATTTTTTTTTTTTGCCTTCCATTTTCAAATAAGGAAATTGAGGTTCAAGTTCAATGACTTATCTGAGGATGTCACAATAGAAAAAGAAAATAATTCACCTTGCTTCACAGTCTTTGTCTTGGCCAAACTATATCGCACGTGCCTGGTGAGTCAGCCTTGGCATGAGCTGATCTGGCAGAAATTGTGCAGAATTTCTGTGAAACAGAAGACTGTTCTCTGCCTAGAAACCTCATGTAGGCATTTCTCTTAAGAAATGACAGTATTATGTGCTCATCTTTCAAGTAAAAAAAAAAATTATTAAAACAGTTATAGCTTTAGCCATGAAACCCATCAATGTGGTGGAACTTTTATAAATCCTTTCCTATCGGGCAATATTAAATCATAAAATAAGGATCAGTTGAGATATAACATTTTCTGAGCACATCTAGTTTGCAAAGCACATCTGTTTCCACCTTAAAGTACTCCACAGAATGGGAACGGCATCTGGTAACTGTTGAACAGGTTGACATATGGTCCATTTAGCCACTTCCCTGATTCTTAAGGAAGAGGAGGTGTAGACATCCTGAAGGAACTGCCAGATGGGAGAAAGACCTTGCACAGTAACCGTTGCACTGACTTAGATGCTTTCAACTGTGAGCGGTGAAAAGCCTCGCCCTCTGGCAAAGGTACCAGGAAGTTACCGTACAGATGCTCAGGGACCTCTCTGTAGCCATCTCTGCTACAGACATTCCTAATGCCCCGGGCAGGCTCAACCAACAACAGAACAATGGATTTCCTGCCACCAGGCTGGGGCTGGCTGCCTGGGGACTTGCACAGGGGGTTCCCTGATGAATTTAACCTCTGCTCTCTTTCCTTCTCCTTTGCCCTCCCCTCACTGGGGCCATCTTTCTCCAAATTCCACAAGTTCTCTTAGCAGCCATTTTTCTAGATCAGGAGAAAGCAGTCTAGCTAAATAATTCACCCCCATGTGTTGGAACTGAACGCATCGCCTCATCTCAGAAATGGTTGCACTGGATTTTCAAAGCACTTCTGGCAAAGGATAAGATGGAAAGGAAGTAATCCATAGTGTCAGAATTTCTAACTTTAAGAAGATGAAGGTGGTCTTTTGCAGACAGATTGGGCTTTCTGGGGTTTTTGGGTATTTCAGGGCTTGTGGAATCTTAGAGATTAAACTCGGCAGGGACAGTGAAAGTGCTAAATCCTAACCGGTAGGTTCTAAGGAGCTCCCAGATTTTCATCTTTTAAATAGAGACAATGGTACCCATTTGTGAGACTTTTGAGAGAAGAGAAAAGAGATAATAAATGTCAACATTTAAAACAGAGTTGAATACATTGAATCTGCCACAATAACTGCTTTCTGATAATGATGATAGCTTTGAAAAGCTATCACTTATCCTCAATGTCCTGGGAATTCTTCATTGGATATTATTTAATCTTAAGCAACAAACCTGAAACTGCCTACCACCTCTACCCTGGAAAACAGAGTGCCAACTTACAGTCTGCATTCAGTACCTTCCGTTGTTCTGTAGTCAAGGGAGAGGAATGGAGTGAGAGGTCCTGGAGGAAGTGGAGGAAGTAGATTTTCCAAAAATAAGTGGAGGTATGAGCCTTGAAGTGAATGGACATTTGTAGCTATGAACCAGGAGGTATTAATAATATACCCAAGGTGGGAAATCAGTTTGGTGTTCTGAATCACCATTTTGGGGGCTGGGGAGAAAAGCTGGTTCTTTTTCAATCAGAATATTTTAAATATCATTGATCCTCCAGCTAAGGCTGAAAAAGATGCATTTATGTTGGAGTTCATCAGAAGGGTTTTTTCTTTTCTTTAATTTTTGGAAGATTGTCAGTGTTTGAGGAATGTCTTCAGAGTACATGGCAGAAGGCAAGGATGGAGGAGAGAGGGTGAAGGAACAGAAGCAGAAAAAGATGGCCAAGAGGACATCATAGAGACACAGGCAGGAAGTGAGATGGCATGGAGGGCAGAGCGTCCTGGGAATGGAAAGGAAGACAGGGAGGAGCAGCTATTCGGAAGGGTGAACGGCTGGTAACCAAAGAAAACATGAAGTAAAGCGTCCACTAAAATATATTACTAATAGGAAGGAATAAGTTACTGAAACAGGTCTCCAGTGAGACAAGTATCAGAGGCCTGAGTCCTATTTCTTCCTCCTTTTAATAATAAAAATCATCAAAATAATCTACCATCTTTTCCCCTTCCAACTGAAATCATGTCCGAGAACACGACTTCTCTTTTTTAGTTTTTCACACTCCAACAACCATCATGGTCTTGGTTAGGGACTGGCCCCAGCCAGCCACTGTCCTAAGTGTTTACATATTAACTCCTTTTACCTGACTACGATCCTAGGTCATAGCTGTTATATATCCCCATTTTACATCTGGAGAAACTGAGGTAGAGTGTGGCTTAGTGACTTTCCCAACAACACCCTGCTGGTAGGTAGTAGAGTATTGGGGTCTTTCTGGCGGTCCAGTGGGTGAGACTTTGTCTTCCAATGCAGGGACTGGTCTGAGCCCTGATCAGGCAGCCAAAATCCCATGTGCCTTGCACCCAAAACACCAAAACACAAAGAACAGAAGCAATATTGGAACCAGATCAATAAAGACTTTTTAAAAACTGGTCCACATTAAAAATATATATATTAAAAAAGATAAAAATACAGTTTGGAAACTGCAGCCAGGCCACCTGGATCCTGAAGTGGCAGGACTAACCATTATACAATCCTGCCTTTCCATTCAAAGAGAAAATTGAATGTAAATGAGGAGTCATTTTAGCTGATTTGGCTTCTTTTATTTTTTTCCTCCCTTTTATTGTTTTTGTCATACAATGCCATGATATCACCATGGGTTTACATATGCTCCCCCTCCAGAAACCCCTCCCTCCCCCCTCCCTCCTCCCTCCCCCCTGGGAAATCTCGATGCACCAGCCCCGAGAATCAATCCTGGGCTGGCGATTGATTAGACATATGATAATTAACATGTTTCAATGCCATTCTCCCATATCATCCCACCCTTTCCCTCATTCACAGAGTCCACGAGTCTATTCTATACATCTGCGTTCCTTTTGCTGTCTCGCATGTTGGGCTCTCGTTACTGTCTTTCTAAATTCCATATATATGTGTTAATATACTGTATTGTTGTTTTTGCTTCTGGCTTACTTCACTCTGGATAATGGGCTCCAGTTTCGTCCATCTGAGTAGAATTGCTTCAAATGAATTTTTTTTTAATGCTGAGTAATATTCCATTGTGTATATGTACCACAGCTTTCTTATCCATTCGTCAGTTGATGGGCATCTAGGTTGCTTCCATGTCCTGGCTATTGTAAACAATGCAGCGATGAACATTGGGGTACAGGCGGCTCTTTCAATTCTGGTTTCCTCGGTGTATATGCCCAGAGATAAATCCACGCATCTATGGACACCTTATCTTTGACAAAGGAGGCAAGAATATACAATGGAGAAAAGACAACTTCTTTAACAAGTGGTGCTGGGAAAACTGGACAGCCACTTGTAAAAGAATGAAACTAGAACACTTTTTTTTTTTTAATGATTTTATTTATTTATTTTTGGCTGTGTGTGGTCTTCATTGCTGCTTGGGCTTTTCTCCAGTTGCTGCAAGTGGGGACTACTCTCCAGTTACGGTGCAAAAGCTTCTCTTTGCAGTGGTTTCTCTCGATGCAGAGCCCAAGCTCTAGGGCACTTGGGTCTCCTTACCTGTGGCACGTGGGCTCACTAGCTGTGACTCCCGGGCTCTAGAGCACAGGCTCAATAGCTGTGGTGCACGGGCTTAGTTGCTTCACGGCCTGTGGGATCTTCCTAGATCAGGGATCAAACCCATGTCTCCTATACTGGCAGGCAGATTCTTTACCACTGAGCCACCAGGGAAGCCCCCGATTTGGCTTCTTTGCTACCAAATCAGAGAGTCAGGTAACTGTGACAGTAAGAGAACCTCTTATGTTGTTGCAGGAAATGCTGAAATAGATACAGCCAGCGGCTGCAGCATATACACCCTCGTGGCCAATGGGACTCAGTGTCCGAGCGGGTCGTCTGGAACGACAGTGGTCTACACGTGTGAGTTCACCAGTGCCCACGGAGCCAGAGGCAGAAAGGACATAGAAGTGACATTCATCTCTGTGGGTAAGGACTCTTTCACTAATATTTTTGGGCTTGCCCCCTCAAACCAGGGGCTGCCAGAGAACTGGGAACATCCACAAGCAGTGAAGCTGGACCTTCCCTGGTAGTGAGAGTGTTGTTGGGATAAACCGCACAATGGGATTTGCATCTCGGATGTTTAAATTCACATGAATTCCTTACAAGGAAGGGTAAGAGTAGGAAGCAGTGGTTACAGGGAAGGAATCGCCTACATTGTACTGGGAAGGCAAAAAGCTGAAGGAGGTTTCACACTCAGATTAGTCACTGAATAAGGAAGGAATCCCATGGTCTAAGAGTCCACACGACTGAGCAACTTTCACTTCACAAGGATAACGCCCCTAATCTCCTACTTTTTCCCCATAATCCCATTCTCCCTCCCTTGAATTCCAATAGCTTGGCCCATTCCCCACCATCTTTCATGCCCCCTTTTCTCTCCCGTTTTATCTTTTTCAGAGAGAATGCAGCAGAAAGCTTTAGGAGTCTGGTATTTCATGGTTGCCTTACAGTTGTAACAAGTGTTTTTTTTTTCAATGTTTCAGTTAATTCTAGGACTCTTAAAAGTATCATTTCTACTGCTTATATCTTAAAACATTATAATTTCACCCCTGTACCAGACACTGAAAACTTTCTGCTGCATTCTCTGCAAAAATTGGGCAGACAAACATGTTTTCGCACCCTTCATGCAAAAACAATTTAGATAAATCATCATTCCCCACTTTTGAACAATTTGGGTGCCTCTACTTCCCAGTCCAGATATAATTATTTGAGCAGTGTAAATGCTGTGATCCCTGTGCTTCACAAGTCATTCCAGAAACCACTCATCTGCTTGGTAAGAACCGACTGGGTCCTGGACCCAGTGCTGATGCTGGGAATGAGAACGAAGACACCCAGGAGAGGGTCCTGCTCTTAAGGAGCTCACATTTTTATGGAGAAGAGATACAAAAGAGAGAAATTAAAATACACTATAGCATTCTTTAATGTTATTTCAAAAAAGTAGAAAATGATACGGTCATAGGAACTGAGCCATTGAGTCTCCTTGGAGGTGCCTGGAAGAGGTTGGAGGGGAGTCTGGGTTAAGTCAACACTCTAAGTTTGCAACCTTTTACCCTGCTGATCATTAGGAGATAATTCCAGCCACAAAGGGGAAGTGCGTGAATCCCAAAGGCTTGTGATGGAAATGAGTACAGTTCAGAGCACCACCAAGAACAGCCTAGAAACAAGTAAAGCCCCGGAGCAGCAAGGTACCAATGCCGCGTTGACCCCAGTAGAGTCAGGACCGCTCATGCTTTCTGTCTCCATGTGAAATTTCACTCTATGTGGACGTCACCAGAAAGACTAAACATTATACTTGTTGTTGGTTTTCTTTTGTCTGTTTTGTTTGCATTCTTTTAGCCAAGCTAAAAATAACCCCGGACCTAATTTCTGTTTCTGAGGGACAAAGCTTTTTTATAAAGTGCATCAGCGATATGAGTAACTATGATGAGATGTACTGGAACACTTCTGCTGGAACTAAAATATACAAAAGGTTTTATACCACGAGGAGGTATCCTAACAGAGCAGAGTCGGTGCTGACAGTCAAGACCTCAACCAGGGAGTGGAACGGTGAGTCAAAGACCAGGTACCCTGGACCCTGGTTCTGGGACCCCTAAAAATACACTGGAATCATTACCATCCATGGAGGGCCTAGTCCGCCATGCCCGTACCAGCCGCTCTACATGTCATACGTCATCACTCAATGCAACAGCCCTTTGGGGGAAGATGTCACTCTTCCCGTTTTACAGATGTGGAAAGTGAGGTTCAGAGAGGATAATAAATGTGCCTAAGTTTCTACAACTCAAGCTGTAGAGCAAGAATTAAAACTGGTCTCTTTGATTCTAGAGCCTTTGCTTTGTTTTAATTTAACTATAGTTAAATTATAGTTAACTATAACTATAGTTAATTTACAATGTTGTGTTTAGTTTCAAGTGTATGGCAAAGTGATTCAGTTTTATGTTTTTATATACATACACATATATGAATATATCATGTATTTGTGATATATATGATCCCCATATAATCACATATAATCACTTATATATGTGATTCAGTTTTATATATAAAGCAGTTCAGTTTTTATATATGTATGTGGTTCAGTTTTTTATATGAAGTGGTTCTGTTTTATATATATACATATATATGTTCATTTTTAAATTCTTTCCCATTATAGGTTATTATAAGATATTGAGTATAGTTCCCTGTGTTATACAGTAGGTCCTTGTTATTCATCTATTTTATGCATTAGTGGTACGCATATAATTCCAAACTCCCAAGAGGATTGTTTTTTAAAGTATTTTTACCAGACTCTTGTTTCACCCAACTGAGGTATAAAAATTTTTCCTAAAGGTTTTATATGCCTGGTTCCAAAAGAGGAAAGAAAAAAGTTTTTATTTTCTACTTATCCCTAGATACTGTTTAGGTTGAGAGAAAATGCAAATTTTTGAAAGAAAAAGAAATTCAATAAGATCCCTTCAATAATAACTGACATTTCTTGAGCTTTTGCTGTGTGATAGACACTGTGCTAAGTATTTAGGTACATGAATTAATTTAAATCAATAAACCTAGAGGAGAGTGTCATTATCATCTCCATTTCCCAGATGAGGACACTGGGTCCCAGTGAGGGTAAGAAACTGCCTGAGGTTATGCATCTGCTGAATGGCAGAACCAAGTGAAAAGGTGACTGTCTGGCTCAAGGCCAACAGTTTTGCTTTTGTTTTTTGTCCGCGCTTGTGGGATCTTAGTTCCTGGACCAGAGATTGAACTAAGTGTGGAATCTTAAACACTGGACCACTAGGCAAGTCCCCAGAAGCCAATTATTAACTACTTTGTTCTTCCAAAGCTTTTCATGAATTATAGGCTTAATCAGTCCAGATCCTGTGAGTTCCAGGTCGTCTTGATATTTTCCTATAAGGAAGGCCTAGGCAACCTGGTAGAAACAACTGCTTCTTGTCTGGCTGGACTTGGTGGATGCCATCGGGAATGGGAATATTTTTCTCCTATGCTGAGCTCATACTTGCTCTGCCCAATAGCCCTTTCTGACTATCAGACAATAACTTAGGA
Organism: Antilocapra americana; assembly: GCA_007570785.1. Taxonomy (NCBI): domain Eukaryota; kingdom Metazoa; phylum Chordata; class Mammalia; order Artiodactyla; family Antilocapridae; genus Antilocapra; species Antilocapra americana. The sequence continues at coordinate 5,073,708 of ML661332.1, forward strand.
GCAGCAGAGCTATCCTGGTTACACTGAATTATTAAACAGTCTCACTCAGGTTCTAAAAATCATCTGTTCTCATCAAAATTGACTACATTTTTCTTTTCAATGTAAAGTTTCCCTCCCTCCCAATGGAAATCAGAAGGCATTTTCTCTCTGGTCTTTTTCTACTCATTTTATCTCTGACCAGTAGCTGTTCTGACTCCCTCAGTGTAAGGGCAAAGAGAAGAATTTCACCAACATTGAAAGGTCCTACTTAACTGTAGATGCTGTTATAAACTTCCGGCTGTCCCCACGACAGCTGATCCAGCGGCAGCTCATCCCCCGATGGGCTCTGATGTGAAGTCCAGTGGGAAAGGTGGCTTTCATGAAGGTCAACCCAAGCCCTGTCCACAGCCCAGTCTGCTTCATCAAGCACTTGCTGTGCAGGCCAATCCTGCTGCAGCCTGCTCTTTTCACTCCTGCAAAGTTGAGTCAGCCCATTCTCATCTTCAGACTTTTCTAGATAAGAGTCAGACATCTAATCCAAGAGTCCACAGGTCAAGCTCTCCCAAGAGTTCGCAATCCACCTCTCCCTCCTTCCCCCTTCCCTCTGCACTCCTTAATGGCGTCATGGTGTGCCAGAAATGGAGGCATCTACTCCCTTAGAGATGGGTGTCACAAGACCCCAGGGCTCCAAGCTCCATCTCACTGACAACTATCTTCCAAGAACTCCCAGCCCAGCACACACCAAAATTCTCATTTTTTTCCCTCCTGGTTAAAGAAAGAGCCTTGGAGGAGGTCTTAGGAACCTGATTTGAAACTCGATCCCATTCCAACAGGCTGTTTGGCTCTGGATAAGCCACTACATTGTATTCAAAAGTTAGTGGATGGGTTTCCAGAAGGATGGGTTCAAATGCTTAGAGAGCCCAAGAGGGGACTCATGGAGCATTTTCTCACCTAGCGCCTAGGAGGGGTTGCTGTGCACACGTCCCAGCTTGACAAGGAAACCCAATCCTCTCCTTAACTTTCTCAGCCAATGCCTTCCTGGTTTTGCTTTTTGATTTTGCAACGGCTTTATTAGATAAATTCATGCACTGTAGAATTAATTCATTCAAAGGATACAGTTCAGTGGCTTTTAGTATATTGGAGTTGTGTGCAAACTTAACCGTAGTCAATTTGAGAACATTTTCATCATGCCCCCACCACCAAGAGAAATTCCATATGCTTTACAAGTCACCTCATTTTCTCCCAAACCCCCAGCCCTAGGCAACCACTACTCTATTTTCCGTTCCTGTGTATTTGTCTACTGTAGACATTTCATAGATCTAGGATCATACGATATGTGGCCTTTTGTGTCTGGCTTCTGTGACTCAGCATGATGTTTTTGAGGTTCAGCTATGCCTTTCTGGAGTGATGACTTTTGTTCCATCTCATCTTGGCTTCCTTCCGCTCAGGAACCTATCACTGCATATTTCGATACAAGAATTTGTACCGAGTCGTGGCCAAAGATGTCACCGTGTACCCACTGCCTCTAGAGTCCAACATCATGGTTGATCCTGTGGAAGCTGCAATTCCCTGCCAAAGCTCCCATCACATCAGATGCTGCATTGAGGAAGATGCAGACTACAAGGTCATTTTTCAAGTGGGTTCCTCGTCCTTTCCTGCTGGTAAGATGCCCACTGCTAAATAGTTAGGACATATGATTCCATATACGTGGAGTCTACATATTTACTCTTAAAATAGGGGTAAAGAGACCTAACGATTCCATCAGACAGAATATAACAGAGGAAGTCCATGAGGCTTCACTGCCTTTTATTTTGCTATGTGGTCAGTGGCTCGTTGAAAAGTGAAAGTGTTAATCATTCAGTTGTGTCTGACTTTTTGAAACCTCGTGGACTGTAGCCCACCAGGCTCCTCTGTCCATATAATTCTCCAGGCAAGAATACTGAAGTGGGTACCCATTCCCTTCTCCAGGAGATCTTTCTGACCCAGGGATCGAACCTGGGTCTCCTCATTTTAGGCAGATTCTTTACCATCTGAGCAAGTGGTTTGAGACAAAATCTTGAGAGTCTGTGAGAGTGGAGCCTGTTGTTTTTAGTGATGGATGTTGAAGACCATATTAAGTTACTGTCACGAGCCTTCTACATGTTCCATATAGTAGACTAGATATTCTGATCATCCCTCCCTCTATGCCGGGAGTTAGCATGCAATCAAATACCACAAGAATCCTGTAAATGCACAGCTGAACAGCCAAAAGAGTAACAGAAACAATCAAGAAGAATTAGAGGAAATGTTTTTGCTAATGCTGGGATGCTCTGAAGGCATTTGCCAAAATCAGAACCCAGAATCTTGAATTTGAAAGCTCTGAAGTGTGTGAAAGAGAAGGCCTTGATCCCAAGCCAGTAACCAAGGCACCTCACCCACCAGCACAACGCCAGGGCCCTCGGATGATGACGTGCTTAGTAAAAGAAGAATCTAGGGGAAAAACAGAATTCATCTGCCAGGGTTAAGAGCTTGGCCTCATTGCTGGTAAAAGGCAAAAATTTCACCTGAGATTTATGACTGTCCTGCTCAGGTTTGGGGCTTGAAATTATACTACCTATGTGATCCAGGAACTCCAAGCTGAGGAATAATTAACTTAAGAGGGGCCATTGGTAGCACTCAGTGGTACCTGACCCCCCAACCCTGAAAAAAATTCAAGTCCTATCTGGTAGAATGTACCTTCCACCCAGATTCCACAGGATTCATTCAGATAAAAATCAACCAAATATGACTTCACAACCCCAAATCTTAGCTCACTGACACCATCACCATGGATTTAGGAGCTCATTCACACTTTCAAGAATGGTTCTTGGGGACCTCCTGCTTGATACAGAACACTGTAGGAGGCAATGAAAAGGAGATCAAAGAAGTGGGCCATGTAGATTAATAACTAGGAGAGCATATGTCGTAAAAGGCAATATGTAAAATATTAAATACCCAAAAATTAGCATTAACAGATCGGAAGAACAATGGAAGTTAAGGAAAGTGGGGAATCCCATAAAGACTAGACAATATAAAGAAGGATGCATGGCAGGGGGATATAAAATCAATCTGGGTACTGAAATATTTAAGCATCTCAACATTCTGCGGTGAACACACATGCATCCAGTGTTTTCTGTGTGCCAAACACTGAGGTAAGAACTAGGAGATGTAAAGATAAAGATGACCAGGTACCTAGTCTCTAAAACCTTAGGGTCTGGTAGGAGTTGTTGTTGTTCAGCAGCCAGCTCATGTCCGATTCTTTGTGACCCCCCCCATATGCTGCATGGGGTCACATGCAGCATGCCAGGCCTCCCTGTCTGTCACCATCTCCTGGAATTTGCCCAAGTTCACATTCATCGCATCAGCGATGCTGTCCAGCCAGCCATCTCATCCTCTGACACCCTCTTCGCTTTTGGTGACCTCTAAACAAATGCAGTGAAAGCAGGATAGGATAAAGGAACAGAGCATGATGGGATTTCTGAGATAAAGGATGCTGAGAAAGCATTCTGATGGTCTGGTACTGGGTGGGCATAGACTTGAAGCCGTGATGGTGGACGTAAGGTTTTGGCCAGCACACATGCCAGTGTGGGCTTAGTTACTTCTAGGCTAGGGGCATTTTGAGAACCACATGAAAGATGAGTGTGACACATAATCTCGGAAAGAGTTTGAAGAAGTTTATCCGCGCCGGGTGATTTTAACGAAGTCCGTGCTTTGAATACTTATGTTTTGACTTCATTCTTTGATTTTATTTTAGTAAAAGAAGTTAATGAAAAGCAAGTGTGCTACAAACACCATTTCATGGGAGACTCAGTTTCCTGTCCAGAAAATGTGGATGTGTTTTGTCACTTTACCAATGCCGCTAATAATTCAGTCCAGAGCCCGTCTATGAAGCTTAACCTGATCCCTGGTGAGAGCACTTTTAATTAATTTAAAGTGTTATAGTCATGAGCAGAGATTCATTTACTGATTCATTCCCTCATTCGTCCATCAATAAATGTGTGTTAATCACTTTCATGTGCCCAGCCTTGAGCTAAGCATGGGGATTGAAAAGAAATAAGCCATGTTTCTTGGCCTCACATCTAGAAGAGAGATACATGTGATTTTAAAATGTTATTGTCACATATAATGTGGTAAGTTCTGAACTAGAGATGGTTGTGTAGCTAGAAGAGGCTACCTGATTAACTCTGGTAGTGATTAGGTGGGAAGAAATTGATTAAGAAAGCTTGGCAGATAGAGCCATATACCCATTGATTCTGGGAGTTGAAGCCCTGCCCTCACCAGTTAAGAGTGGATGGTGTTTGTGTGCGGCTGAGGCCACTTTGAACTTTCAGCAAAGTTCAGATGTCCAGTCTACTATATGCCCCCACCAGCACTGTTTCCCAGAGCTACATAAACAGAATCAGAGGGGCTTCCCTGGCAGTCCAATGGTTAAGACTTCACCTTCCAATGCAGGGGTGTGGCTTCCATCCCTGGTTGGGGAGCTAGGATCCCACATGCTTCAGGGTCAAAAAACCAAAATATAAGACAGAATTAATACCATACCAAGTTTAATAAACACTTTAAAAAATGTTCCACATCAAAATATCTTAAAAATAATAAAACATTTAAACATATATAAAAAGAATCAGAAACTGTCTTTCCCATCCTTTGTCATCGCTGAGCCAATACCACCTCATATACTATTTTTCAAAGTTAAAAGATACTCCTGGGCCTGCATCATAAGCAATCCCCTTGCCCCAGAAATCGTCTCTATAAGAGACCCCATGATATCTGAAGGCTCTATGGCTCTGTTACCAAGCCTGATTGAGTTTATTGAGGGATTTTTGGTCCTTCTCATAGGTGTTGGTATCTGAGGCCCAGACACCAAAGTAGGAAGCGATTAAGAGCTCCCTGTATCTGAGTCACCATCCCTTGACCCCACCAAGCACGCCTTTTCCAGAGGGCAGCCAAGGTCACTTCTCTTCTGTCCTCCCATCTTAGCCCAGGTTCCATCAGGTTTTATTCACTTACCTTTGTTCTCCTCTTTGTTCTTCTTACCAAGTCTGATTCCTCAGCCTTTTCCTAATAGAAAATTACTTAGGTATTTTAAGATTTTTCTACAGTGGCTGAGAACTCAATAAACACTAAAAGATGATGGGGGAGGTGGTTCTGCTCATCAGAGAGTCCAAGTCCCCTGGAGATGGAGATTCTGCAACAAATGCCATTTTCTAATTAAGTCTGATCTTAGGTAGAGGAAAAGGGATGTCATCCTTAAGGGAAACCAGAAGGGATAAATGCTTATAAATATTGTCTAGGTTATTCAGGTCATGGGTGTCTAGAATTCCTACTGCTAATTATACCTTTAGATTAAGATGGTGCCTCTTATCCTTGGCTACCCCCAGGAATCACAAGGATGCTTTAAAACTGTTGAAGACTGAATTTCAGCCTGAGAGGTTCTGATCTACTTGGACTGGAGTGAGCCTGGACATTGGTATTTCTGAGGCTCTTCTGGTGATTCTTAGGCATCAGAGTTGAGAATCCCATTTATGAAGATCCCATGCATCCCTAACACTCATGGTCACCTGCATATCTTTTATCTGGATGAGTACATATTAAGCTCTTGTTATTTTCATGGCTTAGATTTTACAGGCAGCAGAGAGAAAATTCCTGGAGATCAGAGGTGGGAATGAGGCTCAGAGGAAAAGCCAGTGCAAATTAGAATCAGATCTGTGTGGAAACTTGGAAAAGGTCACTGAAAGTAAAGAAGATGAGCTCAAATATCAAAACGCCACCTAAGCCTAGTCCTGTTTCATTTCTCCTCTTTTCAACTGTACCTTTTATGTCCACGTTTCCAATGCAGGGGAGAGCATCACTTGCCAGGATCCTATCCTAGGTGTTGGGGAGCCTGGGAAAGTCATCCAGAAGCTTTGCCAGTTCTCGAACATTACCAGAAGCCATGAGAGTCCCATTGGAGGGATCATAACTTACAGATGCATGGGCTCCAAGTGGCAGATCAAGAGAAATGACTGCATCTCTGCCCCAATAAATGCTCTGCTCCAGCTGGCCAAGGTGATCCTTAAACCCTTGACTCTGAGCTCTTGGTGGGGAGCTGTGTTTAGCTGAGCTTATTTCTCCACACCTAGGAAAATGGACTTTGAGCTGCTTTGTGTTGCTCTCAAAGCTACACTTATTTATTTTCGAAGAAGATGCAACCCTAGAAATGCTTAATATTTTGCTTGAATACCAATAGAGAGGCAGCACAATGAGTTCCTAGGACCAGCTGTGCACCTTCACTTGACTTCCTAGTACCTGGTTTCCATTAGCTCAGTGATGGAAGTCATGTTGGCGAAGTCACCCCCTCTAACTGCTCTCCTTTGAAGAATTTTTATAGCAAGATAATAATTTTAATCTTTTCAGAAAGAAACCGAAATAAAAAGTAAGATTCATGGACTTCCCTAGTGGTTCAGTGGTTAAGAATCCTCCTTCCAGTTCAGGGGACGTGGGTTCAATCTCTGGTCAGGGGAACTAAGATCCCACACACTGCAAGGCAACTAAACCCGCACACTGCCTCGAAGACCAGCACAGCTGAAAAAAAAATTAGTTAATTTTTTAAAAAGTAAGGTTCATCAATAGGAAAAAAATATTGGGCTTTATGCTTTTATAGGTCTGAGATTTCCTTTATCCTTTGAAGTCATCTATAGTCCTAGAAGGGGCTAGCTGACCTCTCTTACCTAGAGTAGAAGTGAGTGCCATGTGGCAAGGAAATATGTTTCATTTCATCAAAATAAATACTTTCACCTCTCATACTTACCTCATTGAGAATTCAAGAGTCCTAAAATTCCATGAGTTACAATTTGTTTTTCTGTCTTGTCTGACTGTGTTGGCTTTTTTGTTCTTAGGCGTTGGTTAAGAGCCCCACCCAGGATGAGAAGCTCCCGTCCTACCTAGGGAATCTTTCCATTAGCACAAAGCAGGTGAAACTTGAAGTCGGCTCATTTTCTGGGACCCTGGGAGCTATTATTAACATCCTGGACCTGTTCTCAACAGTTCCAACCCAAGTGAATTCAGAAATGATGACGGTGAGTTTGTTCATCTTACAGGAATCTGGGGTCTCATCTCTTCATCCCTCAGCACTTGGGGTCAAGAAACATAATTTCTCTCCTCTGCAGATTCTTTTCTCTTTTCCTAAGCAGTGCCTTGCCAGCTCTGGCTTTTAGCATGTGAGTGTCTATCTTGGGATCTTAAGATGATTTCTTTAAAGAATCTTATTAGTTTCTTCATTAAAAGAGAGTGAATTCTTATCTGCTTGCTAAGAAAACTAGGAATGAAAGGTTTTCAGAAGACGTACAAGGTGGGATTCTCAACAATTTCTCACTAAACATAACCACTGAAGCCATCAGCGTTCTTAATTTTTTTTTTATTGGAGTAGAGTTGCTTTACAATGCTGTGTTCATTTCTGCTTACAGCAGAGTGAATCAGCCATAGGTATCCATATAGCCCCTCTTTATTGGATTTCCTTCCCACTTCAGCTGGGGCTTCCCTTATGGCTCAGCTGGGAAAGAATCCGCCTGCACTGTGGGAGAGCTGGTTTGATCCCTGGGTTGGGAAGATCCCCTGGAGAAGGGAAAGGCTGCCCACTCTAGTTTTCTGACCTGGAGGGTCACAAAGAGTCGGACACAACTGAGCGACTTTCACTCTCATTTTTCCCACTTCTGTTACCCCGGAGCACTGAGTAGAGTTCCTTGGGCTCTACAGTAGGTTCTAATTAGCCATCTGTTTTCTATGTAAGAGTGTGTGTCTGTCAATCTCAACCTCCCAATTCATCCCACTCCTCTTTTATCCCTCGGTAGCCATATGTTTGTTCTCTACATCTGTGTCTCTACTTCTGCTTTGAAAATAAGATTATCTATACCATTTTTCTGTATTGCATATATATGCATTAACATACAATATTTGTTTTTCTCTTTCTGACTTACTTCACTTGGTGTGACAGTCTCTAGGTACATCCACATCTCCTCAAATGACACAATTCCATTCCTTTTTATGGCTGAGTAATATTCCCTTGTATATCGTATATATTGTACATTGTATATGTATGTACCACATCTTCTTTGTTCCTTCCTCTGTTGATGGACACTTAGGTTGCTTCCATGCCTTGGCTATTGTAAATAGTATTGCAATTAACACTGAGGTGTAGGTATCTTTTTGAATGATGGTTTTGTCTGGGTATATGCCCAGGAGTGGAATTGCTGGATCCTACGATAGTTCTATTTTTAGTGTTTGAAGGAACCTCCATACTATTTTCCATTCTGGCTATATCAATCTACACTCCCACCAACGGTGTATGGAGGTTCCTCTTTCTACAGCAATAAGTGTTCTAAGAGAAAAGAGAATTCACTCACCGGAGTTCAGATGAAGATACTTTAGCAAAGAGATACTTACAGCGGTAAAACTAGGAATTATTTTTTAAAGCGTGAGGCAACCAGAGACCAGAAACATTTAGAAACCTTTACTACCTTGAGGATTAACAGGAAAAGGAGAGGAAATAGTGCACCCATAACCTGGAGGAGGGATCACTGAGCAGGAGCTATATTACTGGAAGGACAGAACTATACCAAAGATAGGTTGAGAGCAGAAATGAGGATGCAGGAAAAATAGATCTCAGCTTCTTTCTTCTCTCATCATCTCACCTCCTGCTGATGTTTCTCACTGGACAAACCCAACCAGAGGCACCGGCAAGCAGCTTGAGTTACAAGAATAGAAGGAGCGTATACAGATCTCCAAGGGCTGTTCTAACAAATTGCCTTAAACTGGGTGGCATACCATGACAGAAACTTCCTCTCTCAAACTCCTTGAGGCTGGAAGTCTGAAATCAAGGTGTCTAGGGACCATGTTTCCTCTGACGGCTCTAGGGAAGAATCCTTGATCATCTCTTCTAGCGTCTAGAGGGCTTCCCGGGTGGCTCAGAAGGTAAAAAAATCAGCCTGCCAATGCAGGAGACCCAGGTTCAATCCCTGGGTCAGGAAGATCCCTGGAGAAGGGAATGGCTACCCACTCCAGTACTCTTTTCTGGAGAATCCCATGGACAGAGGAGCCTGGCAGGCTGCTGAACAGAGCATGCTCTGTACACGGGGCTGTACAGAGTCAGGCAAGACTGAATGACTAACATGTCCACTTTCTAGCTTCTAGTAGCTCCAGGCATTCTTTGACTTGTGGCTGCCTCATTCCAAACTCCGACTTTGTCCGCACCGGACTCACTTTCTCCATTTATCTCCTCCTCTTCTGTCTCTTTTAAGGATACTTGTCACTGGATTTAGGGCCTACCCAGGTAATCCAGGATGATTTTTCTCTAGAGATCCTTAATAACATCTGCAAAGTCCCTTTCTCCAAATCAGGTCACATTCACAGAGTTTGGGAATTAGAACAAGTCATTTTGGAGGCATGTGTTCAACTAACTCCAGGGTTCATCATTTCAGAAAACAGAACAAGGCGAAGAAGGGCAGAGAGAAGCCACAAATGACAATTCCAAATTTATGGGAGAGAGAATCAAAATGTTGAGCAAAAAAGAAAGGTGCCTTTAACAACACTCACATGTCTTATTTGATGCTCAGCATTTGAGAGGGTCTTCCGAAACTTCCTCACCCTTGCTGGTAAAATACCACCCACCCAAAAGCCTTTACCAGCTTGAGATTTAAAATAAAATGAAACATAAAACAATTAACAAATATCTCTGCCAGCCTGCTGAGTTGACCTTAGTGAGTTGTAGGGGTGGTTCTCACTGTCATGACTGCTAAACATTTCACAAAGTCTTGAAGTTGTGGCGGGGGGTGGGGGGGGTGGTCCATCCTCTACTGATTCTCCCCATAAGAAGATGGATCATTGTCCCCTATAGCCTGTGATGCTTCACTTTCCCCTTCTCTTTTTTTCTTCCCTGTACCCACTTAGAGCTTCCCAGGTGGCTCAGTGGTAAAGAATCCACCTGCCAATGCAGGAGACACCCAAGACTTGGATTCCATCCTTAGGTCTGAAAGACCCTCTGGAGGAGAAAATGACAACCCACTCCAGTACTCTTGTCTGGGAAATCCCATGGACAGAGGAGGCTCATGGCCCTTAGTCCATGGGATTGCAAAAGAGTCTGACATGACTTAGCAAATGAGCATGCATGTATGCATGTACCCACTTAACCAGTTTCCAAGGAGATGTTCTTTTTTTTCTTTTTCTGTCTATCTCTTTTATGATTGAAAACATTCAATTGGTTTGATTCCATGCCTTGCCAATTACAGCACGTCCTCTCCACGGTCAACATCATCCTTGGCAAGTCTGCCTTGAATACCTGGAAGATGTCACAGCAGCAAAAAACCAATTATAGCTCACAGCTATTGGATTCAGTGGAAAGATTTTCCCGAGTTTTACAGGCAGAAGACAGCATCATCTCCCAACCTAATGTGCAGATGAAAAGCATGGTCATAAAACCCGGCCACCTCCAATCCTACAGGCAGAGCTTCATTTTTTTAGACTCTGACCTCTGGGGCAATGTGACCATCAATGGATGCCAGCTGGAACACCTGCAGCCAGATTCATTTGTGGTCACCGTGGCTTTCCCAACTCTGAAAACCATCCTCGACCAGGATGTTCAAGGAGAGAACTTTGCCAACAGCTTGGTGATGACCACCACTGTCAGCCGCAGCATAACCACACCTTTCAGGATTCTGATGACTTTCAAACACAACCACCCTTCGGGTGGGATCCCGCAGTGTGTCTTCTGGAACTTCGACCTCGCCAACCACACCGGGGGTTGGGACAACAGTGGGTGCTATGTGAAAGAAGTCACCGAGGACAGCGTGACCTGCAGCTGTGAGCACCTCACCTCCTTCTCCATCCTCATGTCCCCCGACTCCCCAGACCCCGATTCTCTCCTGAAAATCCTGCTAGATATCATTTCCTACATCGGGCTATGCTTTTCCATCTTGAGCTTAGCAGCCTGCCTCGTTGTGGAGGCCGTGGTATGGAAATCAGTGACCAAGAACCGGACCTCCTCCATGCGCCACATCTGCATCGTCAACATCACCGCTTCTCTCCTGGTCGCTGACGTCTGGTTCATCGTGGCCGCAGCCATCCACGACCATCGCTTCCCGCTCAACGAGACGGCCTGTGTGGCCGCCACCTTCTTTGTCCACTTCTTCTACCTCAGCGTCTTCTTCTGGATGCTGACCCTGGGCCTCATGCTCTTCTACCGCCTGGTTTTCATCCTGCATGACACGAGCAAGTCCATTCAGAAGACGATCGCCTTTTCTCTGGGGTACGGCTGCCCTCTGGTCATCTCGGTCATCACAGTGGGGGCCACCCAGCCCCGGGAGGTCTACATGAGGAAGAATGCCTGTTGGCTCAACTGGGAGGACACCAAGGCCCTGCTGGCCTTCGTCATCCCAGCCCTGATCATCGTGGTGGTGAACATGACTATCACGGTCGTGGTCATCACCAAAATCCTGAGGCCTTCCATCGGGGACAAGCCGAGCAAGCAGGAGAAGAGCAGCCTGTTCCAGATCACCAAGAGCATCGGGGTCCTCACGCCGCTCTTGGGGCTCACCTGGGGTTTCGGTCTGGCCACTGTGTTCCAGGGTAGCAATGCTGTGTTCCACATTGTATTTACTCTCCTCAATGCCTTCCAGGTATGTTCTGCAGGGCAGCGCTCTCAGCGAGGATCTATAATGATAGAAACACAAATAAGGGTAGGAATGGGGAAGGGTTTGAGTTCAGAGGAGGCCCTGGCTCCAAAGAACAGTAATGACAAGAACTCAGTGAAAGAAAAGGCACATTCCTCTGCTCCCATGGAACCTCATACCTCTTATCACCTGCATTATAATTTAGTTGCATATGTGCCTCCCTGCTAAATGCCTTGATGATGCAAATAGAAGGTAATTCCCTCCCCTACACTGGATTCTGCTATTTATCCAAAGTTATCTTGATGCCATCTATTATATCCTAAACGCAAATACCACCATTAAACCAAACAGCCTCTCCAGTTAATTTTCACAAGCATTAAATGCTCTCTGCCTTGGTGAGGTGGAAGTCCCTGTCTTACTTATCAGTATATCCCTAGTTCCAGCAAAAAGACCTTGGAACAGGCTAGAAGTTGGGTAACCTTGACAAATGAAGCAAATGCTTGGTACCACTTAGTAGGTTCTCAGGAAACATTTGCTGAAGGCTGAAACAATTCTGCTCCATTCATTACATGAATGGGCTTCCTTGGTGGCTCAGATGGTAGTCTGCCTGCAGTGTGGCAGACCTGGGTTTGATCCCTGGGTTGGGAAGATCCCCCAAAGAAGGAAATGGCAACCCATTCCAGTATTCTTGCCGGGACAATCCCATGGGCAGAAGAGCCTGGCAGACTACAGTTCATGGGGTGGCAAAGAGTTGGACACAACTGAGCAACTTCACTTTCATTATACAAAAATGAAAAAGACATTCCCTTTTCTCTCTAGCAGTGCAAAACTAATTATAATACAAGTCACATTGTTAGGAGGGCTTTAGCAGAGGTACAGACAACAAGCCTTTGGAGCACAAGGAGGTGATGCTTGATTGTGATTCAACCAATAGATGAATGGTAACTCTAGGCTCCCATGGACTGGTGAGATGCTGAGACATCATCCTAGATGCTCATGCCAAGACCATGCAAATCCTGCTACTCCAAATTCTAAGGCTCATGTCTAATGATGTCTTAACTAGGAGGAACTGATTATTCTACCTCATGCCCTATGTCCACGTTACAACTGTGAGGGTTACTGTAGACCTAAGAGGCCTGTTTAATAACATAACCAACAGGACCTCCAGCTTACAGTTGGGTGGAAATAGGGAAACTGAAAATATCCTTATAACATTATGACATTGAAGGTCCCTTGGTGTGGACTTGCTACATCATTGTCATCTTACTTCACCATAAATGCAGCTGAGAAAGGAATAGCTTACAAATCCTATGCTATGTGAACAATACTTCCTATTTTGCTAGATAAGAATATGATTAGTAAATAATATGATTAAAATGCACTTCTTTCTAATTCTTTTTCAGGGATTATTCATTTTACTCTTTGGATGCCTCTGGGATCAGAAGGTAAGAACCATGTCAGTCATGCTCCTAGAAAAGTGTAAAGAGCTATGACATGTTAGGCTGACCATGACCTCTTTTTTTTTTAACCTTTTCATTTTATATTGGAATAGAGCTAATTAACAAAGTTGTGATAGTTTCAGGTAAACAGTGAAGGGACTCAGCCATATGTATGCATGTATCCGTTCTCCCCCAAACTCCCTTCCCATCCAGGCTGCTACATAGCACTGAGCAGAGTTCCCTGTTCTATAGAGTATGACCTTGTCAGTTATTTATTTTAAACACAGCAGTGTATACAGGTTGACCCCAAACTTCCTAACTATCCCTTCCCCCCACTCTCCCCTCCTGACAACCATAAGTTCATTCTTTAAATCTGTGAGTCTGTTTCTGTTTTGTGAATAAGTTCATTTTATCATTTCATTTTAGATTCCACATATAAGAGATGTCACACCATATTTCTCCTTCTCTGACTTACTTCACTCAGTATGACAATCTCTAGTTCCATTCATGTTGCTTCAAATGGCATTATTTCATTATTTCAATGGCTGAGTGACATTCCATTATACATATGTACCACATCTTCTTTATCCATTCCTCTATCGATGGACACTTAGATTGCTTCCCTGTCTTGGCTATTGTAAACAGTGCTACAGTGAACACTGGGGTGCATGTATCCTTTTGGACCATATTGCTCTCTGGGTATATGCCCAGGAGTGGGATTGCAGGGTCACATAGTAGCTCTCTTCTTAGTTTTTTAAGGGACCTCCACACTGATCCCCATAGCAGTTATTACCAATTTACATTCTCACCAACAGTATAGAAGTCTTCCCTTCTCTCCATACCCTTTTCAGCACTTGCCAATGGCTTCTCTTAAACTCTGCAGGTGCAGGAAGCCTTGCTGAATAAGTATTCACGGTCAAAATGGTCCTCACAGCACTCAAAGGTAAATAGTTTCTTTGCATAGACTTTGAAAAACCCCTCTCTCTCCACTACCAATTGTAGTGTAGTGTAATAATAATAGATTATTCCACCGTGTTTGCTTTGTACCTGACTCTGCCTATTAATCAAAACCATGGCACAATGAGCTAGCATTCAGATGCTGTCCCCACATTTTTAAATAGGGTTATAGGGGCCAATGCACAGATAGTATCAACTGGAAGTTACGACCAAATTTCAATGAGAAGCAATCTTCTGGGGAAACTCAAGGCCATTTATGAACCTTGAGAACACAGTTTGAATAATAATGATGAATTTTGTGTAGTTCTTCTTGGAAAATAACTATTTGTTTTCACATGTCAGAAGATAACAAACCCTATCAAACAGTAAAACATGTATTTGAAAGTCAGTTGCCTAACACCTATGATGAGGTTCTGGAGTTTCAAAAGGTGGCCTTCTTGCTTAAAGTGAAAGTGGTATTCACTTCGTCATGTCCAACTCTTTGCCACCCAAGGACCTAAGCCCACCAGGCCCCTCTGTCCATGGAATTCTCCAGGCAAGAACACTGGAAGGGGCTGCCATTCCTTTCTCCAGGGAATCTGCCTGATCAAGGGATTGAAGCCAGATCTCCTGCATTGCAGGCAGATTCTTAATGGTCTGAGCCACCAGTCGGCTTTCCTGCTTAATTTGTCTGAAACAGAAATTCAGGTTCATCCAGGCCCCCTCCTTAGGCGAGATGAAAGATGCAGACAGTGACCACAAGAGGGCAGCAAATAAATCATCCTACAGATTCAAATAAGACCTTGGACTAACATGTTTACTTTGTAATTCTTTTTCTTCTCTAGTCAACATCCATAGGTTCATCTACACCTGTATTTTCTATGAGTTCTCCAATATCAAGAAGATTTAACAATTTGTTTGGTAAAACAGGTACGTAGTATACTCTAGATATTTCCTGGGTTGACCTAAATGTGTTTGCCCTGGGGGAAAATCTCACCCCTAGTGTCCAACTGTCCACTTCATAACATTGACCCACAATGACCTTATTTGGGGCAGAGGTTAAATACTTGCTTATATTTTCCCAAACTACCAGGTGGTTGGTACAGAGGGCAACTGCCTTCAGCCTGCAGAGAGCTCTCCATCAAAACCATATCCACCATAAAAACAGGAACTGTATGTTAACTGCTGTCCTAGTCAAACACCAACTTCTATTCATGTTATATAAGACTAGGTAGGTCATAGTTCTGGGTTATGGTGCAGCGAAGAATATATTTAGAGAATCCCACCATAGCATCCCATGCTGTGAGTTTCATTTCCTTTTATTTTTTTCCTTTTTTCTTTTTTTTGGAGTGTTCTTGTTTTACCCACGGGCATTTTTAAAACCTTGCATGAAGGTTTTGTATCCTTGTATGAAGGATCATTGGAGTTAGCTATTCTATTAGGGACATGTGCGGTGAACATTTTCTCCTTTTAGACATAAGATGAAGGATGTGAATGACTTTGGGCAGTAGGTCTCAGCTGCTCTGGCAAGCTGAAACCCATGTCACCCCAACTCCTCACCTCCTGCCAGAGAAAACAGGCACTAGAATTCCAAACTGAACAGATCTCACAAATGAAGAAATGTATGAAATGTGTCAAAAGCCTTCCAGATTATGGCTCTCTGGATAAAAGTGAATTTTGGGATGCCTATTAGTTATTAACGCTCAGGAGAACTTGGCATTTGGGGCTTCAGCTTGATGTATTACTCATGAAACTGGAGGACCTTCGCTTTTGGTTGCATCTGTTATGAAATCATCCGAGATCCAGAGTATGTTACAACTTTTCCCCTTGGCCAGCACTGTCCCTGGATCATGTTTGTATGTGCTAAGTCGCTTCATCGTGTCCAACTCTTTGGGACTGCATGGACTGTAGCTCACCAGGCTCCTCTGTCCATGGGATTCTCCAGGCAAGAATGCCCGAGTGGGTTTCCATCTCCTCCCCCAGGGGATCTTCCTGACCCAGGGATCAAACCAGCATCTCTTACTTCTCCTGCATTGGTAGGCAGGCTCTTTGTCTGCCTGAGAAGCCCTGGATGGTGTTTAGCATTTGCATTAAAGTGAGAACAGTGAAAACTCTATGAAATGATTCCACAGAATCTGAGTTACCCACTATGTAAGGCCGTGAAGTGTGTTCCCTGTTTCTGAACCAATCAAATCAAGAGCTGGGGCCCTGAGCCCGAGGTCCTAGGGCCCGAGAGTCTGGGCCGCTGCCACTCAGCCTTTCAGGGTCATTCATGCTGATCCAATGTGGTCTATTCAAGGGCTCCATAATCACTGTAACTTTGGTTTATGTTGTCAGCAGCCCCAAGGGCCCCCCCTGGCAATGATGGAAACCTTGTTAGCCGTGACAGTCCGCCCGTCTGATGGTAGGGTGGGCACTGTGTCACTTCCCCTGCCCAACACACAGCCCCTACTGTTCCCGTGCTGTGTCACCACCCCATCCCCCACCCCCACCCCCACCCCCACCCCTCGCTGGTATCAGTCTGTACAGTTGCTCCTGGGCTGTTCTCCCTGCTACCCTCACTTCTGTTGTCATCCCTGACTCCTGCTGCTTTCCTGGTCCTGCCTCGTCTTCCCTTGTAATTTCCTGTTTTCTTTACTTTCCTCCCTTTCCCCGGCTCAGACCCCTCCTGAGAGCGTCCCCAAGTCACACCAACCCAAGGGGACCAGGGATGTTCCTTCGTATGGATGCCCCCAGGCTGTTGCATGAGGCAGCATGCGGAGGGTTGCCCGTGTCAAGACCTCCCTGTCCTCTGTAGAAATCTGGCTGCTGGTGTGATGTGAAGTAGTTCGTGCCTGTCTTATCGGCTGCCACGCTTGCTTGAGAACAGCTTTGTTCTCCAGGACTTCTGGGTCTGGGGAGGAGGGCAGGCATGGGTCTGTTTCCAGGCATGGCTTACCTGGCTCCTGGAGTAGAGCGCCCCCTGGGCGATCAGCGGAGATTCACACCCCAGTGATCATGAAGACGTGACCTTCAACTGAGCTGCTGTTCTGTTTTTCAGGAACATACAATGTTTCCACCCCAGAAACAACCAGCTCATCACTGGAAAACACATCCAGTGCTTATTCATTGCTCAACTAAGGACAGGAAAATCCAGCCCATGGGACCTCTTGGGAAACAGTGGATGTATCTGCAAAACAGATCCTTTCCAAGCCATGGGTAACATGTTTTTTCCGCAGGCCTCTGGGAGCAGATGCTGAAGAGACTTTTTCATGAGGGAAGAGGCTTTCTTTTGTAAAGACAGACCAAAGGAAATTGTTGAATTTATGTTGCTGCCCCACCCCTGTCTCTTGTGTGATACCAAATGTGTATAGTATTTAAGTGAAACTCAAGCCAACTTCTCTGTCTATATTGTAAAATATAATTTCAGAGACATTTTTCCTTTTCACACCCTGGGCCGAAATATAAGCTTTGATTAAAATAATAAGTAAAAGGCAAGGACTTAGGAAACTCTTCGGTGAATTCTAGGAAGGAAGGATGGAAGAGAGGAAGAAAGAAGGGAGAGATGGAAGAAACTACAAGGAACAAAATATAGAGAATAACAAAAGGACCACATGTTAAGATTTCTGTGTTAATGACCCAGTACTTTTACTACTCAGATAGTGCAACACTGAAAATTAAAAAATGACTCCAAAATGAAAACTGAAAATTAGCCATGGAGAAAGGTCAGTATTTTCCTGGTATTTTCTTAGCTAAGAGAGATTAAAAAAAAAAAAAAAAAAAGATAACGAAGAAATAGGGAGAGAATTATATCATCAAGATGCTTTTAAGTGAATGACAATATTTACAAGAATTTCACAGAAGACAAGACTCTCCTGATGCTAAACTCATACATATGTGTTACTGTGTGTTAAGGTTGGAGCTAAGAGAAATGAATGGACAGAGGAAGTATGATTAGATGATTAGATCCCAGCTGACCAACTGCTGATTGCATTTTTTTTATTAATAGTTTAGCAGAACAGCCTTAGGTTTTGGTTTGTTCCACTTTTTGTAAGCCAAAATATATATATTTGTCTATCCATTCATTTCCAAATGTGATATATTGCACTGAAAACAGACCCTCCCAACTGTCATGAATTATATTTAACAGCTTTAACCAGGTACTTTTCTGTGCATGCTAGAAAAGATTTTAATGATCTTACAGCGTTGTATATTATTATTTTTGTAGTTACTGTGGATTTAGAGGCCCTGGATGTGCTGTATAGCTCTATCTGTGTTAATTCTTTCAGTTCCTAAGTTCCCAGACCAATACACATTCAGAGTTTTCTACTGTCTAATTGGTATTTATTCTAACTCCTTAGAAATCTTCTGGAAAAAGCTCTACAGCTGGCTAGTCTGTGCTCCTGAGGACACTTTACCTGATGAACAGATGGTGGGGATTGTTTGTGCGCTAAGTGCCTGTGTGTGTGCATTTCATAAAAATACAATATAAATATTTATTAAAATCATATCCATAGCAAAGTTTACCATGTGCTGTAGCTACAGCAACCAAATATTCCAAATCAAAGACTGATCCTAGGGCCATAATGAAATGGAATAAAAAATGTGGGGCTTCTCTGAAAATATGGGCAGTGTGGACTTTAGAAGGACAGATCGAACAGGTCCAACCAGGAAGAAAGGACCAAAGAGGCTGAGACTCAATTACCATTTATTCACTGAGGCTTGAAAGAGTTTTCTTATAGTAATTTCATTGTTTAAAATCACTTCCTTTTATTTTTAACTTTAAATTCTTCCTCTGTCTCTCTTATTTATGAGAAGGGGGAGACTGGACAGACGGAAGTCCCAATCACATTTCAAGGAAATGAACTCTTTTTTTTTTTTTTGTCCTTTTTCTACATACTCACAAGTGACATACATATCTACGCCCACGTTTACCCTCAAATTTTCACATCATTATCCCCAGTTGAAGAATTCATTGTGTAAAGTCCCTGAAGGAAATGATTATAAAGCTCAAAATTCTCCAGGGAAGGGTTCACTTTGGGCAAAAGTTGGTACTGAGAAGACAGAGCCAGAAGTTAGGCTGGATGATCAACTGAATTAGATTTAGTCATCAGGAAAAGAATGGCTTTACTGATTTGGTTTCTGGGGTTCTATCCATGAGAACTGAGATAGGGTTAGGCAGTATTGATGTGATCAGCCAGGGAAAGCATAGCATTCAGAAGGCTGTGGTTCTCGCATTCGAAACCACAAAGCTGTGAGAAACACTGACTGTCCACCCACTTCTTAGGGATCCTCTGGGAATTGTTGTCCCAAACTTTGTGAAGAGGACGTCTGTTAACGACAGGAACCTCCAGTGGGGTCCCCAGGATGGGGATCTAGTTCTCTGCCACATTCAGTAATGGAGGCATGTTCTCTCACCCCCAATGCACACACATACATGTGCACACACATGCACACACACTCAAGGTTGTGCACGTACCTCCCCCCTTTCAAGTCACAGTGCTGGATCCACATTCCAGAAAAGCTGTACAAACACAGCACTGGAGAAGTACAGTGCATGCTGGTTTTCCACTCAGCATTAAGATACATAGTTCAGTCACTGCTCTTTGCCAAGAATACCCTGAAATAAGCAACAGAATTCAACATGGTAGAAAAGAGTGGTCTATGAATCTGTTACTTACAGCAGGAGCTCTGCTTGGCCCTGGGGTCACTGGGTTTCAATCAGCGGTGATTTCAAGGCTCTGGGAAGCTGATTTCTGAGGGAAGGAAGAACGGGAACTCTGGTATTGGCACAAAGTGAGATGTGGCGCCTACTTCACCTGGAAAGTGTCCACTACTTTCCCACGTCCCTGAAATCTCTCAGTGTATAAAGCCGGTTTCACCAGGCAAAACCCTCCTGCATTAAGGGACCTCCTGGTGAGTCAGTTTCTTGCAATGGAGTCTGTAGTGATGCTTTAGAGGGTGTGAGGTTAGAGCATCCACCAGTGAACAGTGGATACTGACTACAGAGGTAGTCTCAGCCCAGAATAGCATTCTGAGTCCAGTGCCACACATCCTCTCCTGGATGAGTCATCCTGTTTACTTGGAGAAAGAGGTAAATACAAGTCCTTGGGGATTTCAGGATCTACGTTGCTAAGGCCAGAAATTAAGAAACACCGTGGGAAGACATAGCCCTTTGTGGTTTGTGTAGGAAACTTCAGAGAGGTTAGAAGACTTAGAAAAACAAAAAGTTTTTGTGGGGATGAGAAAGATTATAGCAACCAGCAAGCACAGAGGTGGCAGAAGAAATTATTCTCAGTCACAAGCCACAACCATTTCAGAAGACAAAGGAAACAAGTGAGGTCATAGAAGTGGCCTGTGGGCAGAACACATTTTATTTGTGGCAGGTGAAGGTGCTGTCAAATGGGGTTCTACAGCCCCTAGAGAAAGTCAGTGACCCAGGCCAGCAGAAGTCTGATTTCCCAAGTATCCAAAATAAAGGAGGGGCTTTGTATTTTTTGAACATCCTTGAAAATAGTGTCTCATCATTTCAGAGATATTAGCTTTGAAGTGAGACGCTATAGGTTTCTAAAATTATGACTTGGGATTTTTCAGTCATGTCTTAATAGCATTCCAGCATACAGCTCTGTTCATGGGTTTCTAGACTCAGTGGACATGAATCTGAGTGAGCTCTGGGAGATAGTGAAGGACAAGGAAGCCTGGCATTGACTGCAAAGAGTCAGACATGACTTAGCGACTCAACGACAACATAGAGCTCTGTGCCTTTTCCCTGCTTATAATAATAAAATATCTAAAAAGATGGTGTGAAGCTTTTTTTAATATAAACTGTCTCCACTTTTGCAATAGGCTGCTGCCTCTGTTTCAGACTTCTCCGCGTCCACCAGAATTTAACTTCTCCAGCGAATGGTCGCTTCTGTTCTCCAGGCATGGGGACGTGGATGGGGGTGTCTGAAGCTCAAAAGCTGAGGGCTTACATCTTTCCTCACACAGTTCACACTCCCGCTCAGCATATGGAGTCCAGAAACTTAAGAGGCTTTAAGCAGGAGACCTGGAGGTAAAGTTTTCAGTACCCAACTGTCCGGGAATCAAATAAACAAACATCTGTTCTGATATTTGGATGTGGCTTGGTTGGCGTTTTCAGGCACAGCTGAAAATAGAGCCTTGTGGGTTCTGTTAGCAACAGGTCCTGTATTCCCCGTATTAGTTTTATATTGCTGTGTGACATATTACCACCAAGTCTGAGGCTGAAAACCATGCCTGGTCATTACTACACCGTTTCTGGGCATGGTTAAGTCCACCTTCTGCTCAGAGTTTTACCAGGCTGAACTCAAGTTGTCAGCTAGGGCTTCAGTCTCATCTGAAAGCTAGGGTCCTCCTCTGAGCTCAGTGGTTGCTTGGCAGAATTCTACTCTTTAGTTACAGAAATGTCATCCTTAGCTCCTGGAGGTGTCTTACTATCCTCTGCCCTGTGGTCTTCTAACAGGGCAGTTGGTTTCGCCAAAGTCAACAGCAGAACTTCTGTGGCCACTTTGAATTTCTGATACTCCGTCCATCTCTGGTCTTCAGACATGCTTTTAAAGGACTCACCTGATTAGGTCAGGTCCACCTGGGATAATCTCCCTTGAGATTAACTCAAAGCCGGATGATTAGGGACCTTAATTACACCTTCAAGATCCCTTCATCTTTGCCCTGTAATGTAATCTACTCGTGGGAGTGATATCTCGTCAGAGACACGGTTCCTGCTCACAGTCCAGGGGAGAAGATGACACGAGTTTTATCTTCAGATTATTTTTTTTTTTAAAGTTAAGGACCCCACACTGCTCTGAAGAATCTCTATGAGGTCCAAGCTGTAGACATGGTGACCTGCAAACTTTCCTTTATCGCTAGGCGTAACCACTCTGAGAAGGGTCTCTCTGGACAGTATCAGTAATATGGCTTGCATGCCGCAAATATGCCCATGCTATTCTGTCCGCTGAATATGCAAATACAACCAAAGTCACCTTTCCCAAAGGCATGGCTTCCAGGTGTGTGGACAATTCAGGGAAAAGGTGTCATGAGGGAAAGCTTGATTTGCCCAGAGGCACACAGCTCTGCAGCTGACAACCTTCCCCACACTGCGGGCATCTGGTGTGGCAGGTAGAGTGAGCCCAGGAGCTAATACACCATTGACGTTTAGGCCAACACGGCAGAGATCTGAACACACAGGCGCTGGCCTGTCCTCTAAGCTTTTGTTCATCTGACCTCTCACTCCTTAAAAACCAAATCAAAATGCTCCTCCCATGCTGATCACGTTGCCTTCAATTCCCCCACTACCAATGAAGTATTGCCACCTGCGGGTCACGTTTGGAACTGCGAACGTTTTCATACCTTGAGAGGCTCATGGAGGGACTGAGTTCCCAATGCAGGGGTCCCAGGTTTGATCTCTGGTCAGGGAACTAGATCCCACGCGCTGCAACTGAGAGTTTAGTTGCGTGCTGCAGCTAAAACCCGGCACAGTCGAGTAAATAAATAAATGTTCTGAAAAAAGATTCATCGATCTCTCATGGGGTAAGCTGCCATCACATGCCTACATGGGTCACAGGACTTTGGAATTTTCTGGTCATTTGCCCTGATGTCTTTTTTTACTTTGTGTGTGCGCGCGTGTGTGAATATTTTTACTTTTTTGGCTGTGCTACATGGCAGGTAGGGTCTTAGTTCCCCAACAAGGGATGGAACCTGAGCCCCCTGCAGTGCATGCTTGGAGCCATAACCCCTGGGCCATAGGGAAGTTTCTGCCCTGAGGTTTCTCTTTGTAAAATAATGTTAGCATCATTCAGAAAGGAAGACATTTAGTTTTGTATTTTGAAGACTTCCTCCCCCACCCCAACTTTATGAAGTTAATGCTTTATTCATATAAAAAGGAAGAAAAGCATGCTTCCTACAAATCCTTTATGTGAAAAGGAACACATTTTGAACTATTGAGGAACGTGGGGAGGGCAGAATGGTCTGGTTGAACTATAACGTGAGTCACGTGTATTTTATTATTATTATTATTGGCTGAATCTCACAGCATGGGGGATCTTAGTTCCCTAACCAGGGATCAAACCTGAGACCCCTGCATTGGAAGCACAGAGTTTTAACCACTGGGTCACCATGGAAGTCCCACATGTATTTAAAATTTTTTAGGAGCCACTTTACAGAAAGTCAGGAGGTAAAATTAATTGCAGTAATATATTTGATTTAACCCAATAGATCCAAAATCTTGGTATTTCAGGGTGTAATTTATGTAAACTTCTTAATTAGCTATTTTATATTCCGTTTTGCTTTAACACCAAGTGTTCACAACACAGTGTGTGCTTTACACCACAGGTGCCCAGCAGATTTCCAGCGCTAAGGACCCACAGGTATCTAGAAGCTGCTGCACCAGGGAGCACAGCTTAGAGCATAAATCAGGGACAAATGCTTCTGCTATTATAGTTTCCTTTCTCTGTAGGAACACCAGGGTAGGAAAATGAATTTAAAACAGGCCTTGCCACGTCATTCGGCCCGGTCTCTGCAGAGATGCTACACATATGGGAGATGGAGGGACCAGAAATCCATAAAGCTCCAAATATTGGGGGTGGCTGTGAAGTTCTTTGGTGTTCACGTTCATTCATGTTCATTCATAACAGCTATGGAAAAACCCGAATGAAATTTTGGGCCACCCCCAATACTTCTCTTCCATACAATTCTTTCCTCTGCAAGCTGGCTTGAGAGCCACCCTCTTATACCCTGTCCTTGGAGATCGCTGACAAGCATGGGGTATCAGCCCAGGAAAATGGTAGCTTCATGTCTTTCCCAGGAAGGAGTAAGGGCCTGAAGATCCCCATCACCTTCTCTGTTGAAGGGAAAGTTGAGGTCTCATTGGAAGGATGTAGCAGAAAGCACATGGCTCCTGGAACAGAAGACACCTTTCCTCACTCTCCTGGGCCCTTTACTAAAGCTCTCTGGCCCTTGGTTTACCCATCTGAAAAATGGGAATCATTTTAATTACCTCTCAAGTCTGTTCTTAAGCCCCCAAAGCACAGTTTATAGGACTGTGTTTTGGAAGTGTCAAGTATCATGCAAATAAAAGATCATTTGCAGGACTTTCTTGGTGGTCCAGAGGTTAAGAATCCTCCTGCCAATGCAGGGGATACAGGTTCGAGCCCTGGTCTGGGAAGATACCACAGGCCATGGGGCGGCTAAGCCCATGTGCCACAACTACTGAGCCTGTGCTCTAGAGCCCGTGAGCCGCAACTCCTAGGGCCCGTGTGACCTAGGGCCTGTGCCCCACAGCAAGGGAAGCCACCACAATGAGAACCGGTGCACCGCAATGAAGGGTGGCCCCTGCTCACCACAAACAGAGAAAGCCAGCACGAAGTAATGAGGACCCAGCACAGCCAAAACTAAATAAACAAAATAACAATGACTGGTTTAAAGCAAAAGATCATTTCCAGTGTCACTTTGAAAGGCAGGGAGAGGCTGACCACAGGAGAGCTTTGGGGAGGGGACAGTAAGCTCTGGTGACCCTAGGGGAGTCCAGAGGAGTTCTAAGCCTGGGTGACCGGGGCCATCAGAAGAGCGCTCACTCAGGAGGAGAGGGCACTCCTCATCAGGTGCCCATGAGGGCGTGAGGGAGCACTCAACAGATGACTGACTTTGAAGATTTCCTCCAAGGAAATCATCCTATCGGTGACAAGTTGACTTTTATCACAGGACCCAAAGCACATAGGCAGGTTGGTAATCTTTGGGCCATGTTGCTCCAAGACATGCCTTTACACTGATCTTCTGTGCTTCCCACAAGGGTCTGGTCTGTCTTCCTGGAGTCCTAAGCATGACCCTGCCCCAGGCACACACAGCCCAGCGGGCATATACCGGACAGCATATACCAGACCCCTGTCACCCACCAGTGTCGAGAGTGCCATCAGAGGCCCTCCCACAAGGGTCTGGTCTGTCTTCCTGGAGTCCTAGGCATGACCCTGCCCCAGGCACACACAGCCCAGCGGGCATATACCGGACAGCATATACCAGACCCCTGTCACCCACCAGTGTTGAGAGTGCCATCAGAGGCCCAGACCAGCCCCAGGTGCCTTCAGAACCCTCTTGCAGATGGGGACCCCTAGAGATCAACTTCCAGCCGTGACTGCCTCGGGCCCTTTAAGCTCAGGTCATAGAGCCTGCCCCAGGTGATGAAAGCCCGGGGAAGCAGGAGAGCCTACGAAGCCACGATGAGTGGGTTCCCAGGGGAGGCCCCCTATGAATACGGCCTCCCCAGCATCAGATGGGTCCACACGACAGACTCCAGGCATCCTCCCTCCCAGGAGCAGCAGCAGCATCACTCACAGACCACCTACCCCTCTGGGGGCTCATTGCAAATCATCCTTTATCTCTGCCGATGCCAACCAGTGGCTGAGAGCAGAGAACATAAGGCCCCCTGGGTCAGGCCTGTGACATAGCCCCCTGTCTCTCTGTTCCCATCCCGGGTCCTGAAGGAAGTGGGGTGGGGATGAAGCCCTGATTGTTCCCATTTGCCAACTTCACCGCCCCATCTCTCCTTATGTCCTGATGGACAGATGTTGAAGTTTATCCTCTTACATGCTCTCGAGAGGAAACAATTTTCATGACTCTACCATTAGTGAATATGGAGCAGACAGGAAAAGAAAGAAGAAAGATGGGCACAATTACTGAAGCCAGCCCTGCGCCAGACTCCTGTTATTTATCTCCATATACTAGTTTCCATGTGGTGTGGGTTTGATCTAGATACAAGCATCTTCTCTATTTTAAAAATAAGTATCTAGACATCTATTCTTCCCTTTTCACCTGAAAAGCTTGAGGTGACGAACTGAAAGGTCATGAGCGTTCCCCCTGCATGAATGGGCCAACTCTGGGGGATACTCCAGCCCGTTCTCCATCCCAAGGTTTTTATTTTTTAATCCAGAGCCAAGTCGCAAACGGAGTATGCTGATGACTATTGGAAACTAAACAGCAAACTCAGAAGTCCAGGAAAAAAGCGAACAACAACAACAAAACAAAGCAAAACACCAGGCTCTTTGCTCATCATGAAAAGAAACAAGAACTGAGTGGGCAGCTCCTGAGCAGATGACTGCCACCTCCCACTTCCCATGTTCCAAGGCTGACTTAGGACCCCGCCTTTTTGGGAACCACTTTTGATGGGAACCACTTTTGATGGGTACCATCGGGCATCCTCCATCCTGCCAAACAGCCCACCCCCACCCCGCACCCTATCAAATGCAAGAGGAGTTTGATTTTGATTAATCGAGGAAATTCGCACATCCCTTTACTGCTTTTCTGATACTCGGTGTTTCCCACGCCCAGAGGCCCAGCTGTCCTGGTCAGGGCAGTTCTGACAGACAGCGGGTTGGGCTGATGAGTGACAGTTGTCCTCCACGCTGGGGCTCCTCCCACAACAGCCCGCCGTTCTCCTGAGGCTTGATCGCCACCTGCTGGTTATTAGAGGAAGCGCCCCCGCTGAGCTCCTTGGCAGGACCTCGAAGGTTGGCAGGTGGGTGAGAGCCTGGAGGGCAGCGGGCAGAGGACAAGCAACTTGGGACGTAGGAAAAGAAAGACAGAAACCAGGCACGAAAGAATGACTCTCGATGCCCTCCTCCTAACACGTTCATCTTGTGATCCTCGCAGGAGAAAAAGAAATGAGGCAGAAAGGGGTGTCAGGTTATGGGCATGCAGTTCCACTGGGTGTGATGGGTTTGCGGGCAGCTGTGCATTTCTGAGAGACACTAGCCAGGATCACTCCCTCTTACTGTCTTTTATCCTCCTTCACGAACAGAATCTTATTTATGAACCTAAAAGCTAAGCTAAAAGCAGCCCCGGAAATCACCTGGTCCCCGCATTTCAGACAGGAGTGTAGAAGGCAACTAGAAGAGGTCAAACAGGTACCTTCCATGCTTCTAGGGACCTTCCCACTTTCCCCTCTATGCTCCTTCTAGAGGATGAACCAGGATGGTCTTATTCCCTCCTTTTTTTTTTTTCATTCACCCACAGAAATGTACTACTGGGCTGGGTTTTCGTTTTCAGACTATGTTGAATCCGCAGCTGTCCCAGGGCTAATGACACATCAGCCAGGAGCCACGGCCAGCTGGTAAGGTTTTAGTCTAGTCTCTGGACACACAATGAGAGGAGGCTGCTGACTCTGCTGCCAGAGTGTGATCCAGGAAGACTCAGGAGACGTAAACAGCACAGCTGCCGAAAGGGCCAGCCCTTGGGGCAGAGGGACAAGCTGACCTGGCCTTGCATGAGAGGCAGATGACTTCTGACTGCAGGGGAATGTCATATGCCCGGGGTATTACTCATAGCCCTCAGGATAGCTCTCAGCCCTTCTCCCTTGTGCGGGACTTCCCTCTAACAAACAAGATCACAAGGAGGGATGAGGTTTAACACGGGCCAACCTCCAGGAGAGGAACACAGCAACTGACAGGAAATGTACCCTCCATGGAAAATGACTGATAACTCTCTATGTTAACTAACATTTATTGAGTTCTTGCTATTTGTTTGGTGCTGTCCTAGAATCTCATTTAAGCCTGACAACAACCCCTGACAGGGTGGAGGAAGTATTCTTTTTCTCTTCATTTTACAGGTGAATAAACTAAGCACAGAGAGGTTAATCACTTTCCCAGAGTCACACAGCTCAAGAATGATATCGAGTGCAGTGTCTGACCGAGAACGTGTGCACATCACCACCTCGCTTGTTGCTTTTCTGTGATGCACAGATTCCCATGGTGGGGAGCGTTCCGAACACAGAAAACGAAAGAGGGAGAACCTGGTGACACAAGGGGTGGAGAAGTTAAGACATCTCCAACCTTAATTCCACTTTATAATTTCATTTGGGGGCAGCCCATGCTAGTGTTTTGTGCAAACATGGAACCACTTCCTTTTCCAGTCTTTGATGGACCATGAAAGGATGCTAGCTTTACTGAAAGTAGATCTCTCCAATCTGAAAGTTAAACAGCACTCTGCACATATTTTAACTCTACATTCTTTTCTATCATCCCATTTTATTACTCTGTAACCCTGTAGATGTTAAAGTGGGCTTAGAGACGTCCTTGGTGGTCCAGTGGCTTAGATTCCATGCTCCCAATGCAGCGGGCTGGAGTTCGATCCCTGGTCAGGGATGTAGATCCCACATGCCATAACTAAAGACGCTGCAACAAGGATCCCATGTGCTACAACTAAGACCCAGCACAACCAAATAAATAAATATTTTTTAAATAAAATACAGTGAGTTGGGAAGAGGTGGATAGCTATTACTTCCATTTGACAGATTAGTAAAGAAGACCAAGGGTATGAGCGATTTCATGACAATTGCGGAGCTAGTTATTAATAAATGGCTCATTCAAGCCTATAGCCATGGAGCCTAAAGTTCAGGCCTCTTTTCTATCCACTAAAGCAGCAGCTCTCCATATCAGCATCACCTGGGAATCTGCTAGATGTGCAAATTCTTAGACTCCATCTCAGAGCTACTGAATGAGAATTTCTGACGGCAGTACCTGTGATCTGTGTTTTAACCAGTCCTCCTGGGGATGCTGACGCGCCTCTGGCTGGAGAGTCGGTGTTGGGTGTGGAGATTGCACCTGCTAGAGACTCTTCTCACACCTTTGCATGAAAGGGACTCTTCTTAACCCCTTATGTTTATTTCCAGAATGGCCATGAAGTGTATACTTAGAAAGCTGATAATGTTACGCCTTCCCAGGTGGCGGAGTACGATGCAGTAGTGACGAATCCACCTGCCAGTGTAGGAGATGCAGAAGACTCAGGTTTGATCCCTGGGTCAGGAAGATCCCCTGGAGGAGGAAATGGCGACCCACTCCAGTATTCTTGCCTGGAGAATCCCATGATCAGAGGAGCCTGGCAGGCTATGGTCCATAGGGTCACAAGAGTTGGTGACAACAGAGCGGCTGAGCACACACATATAGAAGGTATAGCCTGGACTACTCAGGCTCCTTTAAGTACTGATATTTTCTTTAAGAAAACTTCTAGAGCCAGCTTTTTCTGGGGCTTGTGTTGACTGAGGATGGGAACCTCAGCTCTCCTTATTTGATCTCTCTTGCAGCTTTCTTGTCCCAGGTAGTTTTGTCTCCTTAGGAATCCTGGAAAGAAAGTATGTCTACAGATACTTGCTTCTACTTGATACTTTCAATTTGTTAATAAGATAATTTATGACCCAGAGGGAGGGAATCAGGAGAGAGGTGGGAGGGGGGTTCTGGAAGGGTAATACATGTATACCCATGATGGATTCATGTCAATGTATGGCAAAACCAGCACGATAATGTAAGGAAAATTTTTAAAAAAATTTTTTAAATAAATAAAATAAAATGAAAAAAAGATAATTTTATACAGGAATAGTAGATCAAATATACTTTAAAAATTTTAAAAACTGAGAAAGAGCTTTTGAATGATTATTCCCCCCCTCTCCATGGGCACACACACATAAATTCACATACAACTCTGAACATTTTGAAGGTACTGACAAAACAGCAGTAGAATTTATTAAAGATTTTCCCCTAGAATCGGAGGAGGAAAGCAAATGCTGTTGCTAGGAGAAATCTTTATTTAAAATTCTTTAACACACAAGATCCTCAAAGAATAATAACGCTATTGTGTCCAATGGAAAAAACAGGTATTTGAGAATTGGATTCTGGTACAAAAAGAAGTGTGCATTTCATGGTCTATGTCTTGTCTGCAGTAGAAAGCAGAGCATTTCTACAGGTTAGTTATTCATTCAGTTATTGGGTCATCCATTGGTTTTTGCTGAGTGATCTCCTGTGCTGGGCCAGGCAGGCTCCCAGGCATTGGGCTAACATGGTAAAGGAGGGTCTGCCCACATGGAGCTTACCGTCTATGAGAAAGACAGTCTGTTAAAGAAAGAATTTACAATCAAGTGATATGAGTGCTGTCACAGGACACACTGGGTACATTGGGAGCACAGAGAAGGGTAACAGAACCATGTGGGGGCAGGGGCGTAGAAAACAGAAGGGTCACACAGGAGGCTGGAGGCAAAGCAAGGCAGATAGAAACAGCCCCAAGCTACACTGAGCAGCAGAAGGAAAGGGAGGGTCCAAGGGCAGGGGGCATTTCTGCTTCTGGCTGACGTCCTGGGGCATCACTGCCTTGACCTTTGGTAAAGGATGGAGATGATGGCGAAGGTCAAGAAGATCACGCTGGCCACGCCTCCGATCATTAGGCCCAGGACGCTGCTGTGGACCTGCAGGGCCTGGCATCGTTCCCCCGTGTAGAAGAAGGCGTGCCCCGAGACGCACCTGGGGAGACAGGACAGAGCGGAGGGTGGGGACCACACAGCCCCAGGGCTTCCTGACCAAGAGAGGGACTCAGCAACAATGGCCTTGTTAAGAGCATTTGCGGTCGTTAATGTTCATTTCTTGGCTTTGCTAATTGGAATTTGGTTACCCAAGACGTTGACTCTAGGTACTGGGAACTCTGTAGTATTGTATAAGTGTATCTGCACATCTGGAATTATCTCAGAATAAAAGTTTAACAAAGAAGAAAAAAAGTGGAGATCAAAAAATGCTGAGAAGGGGACTTCCCTGGTGATCCAGTGGTTAGGATTCTGCACTTCCACTGCAGAATGGGGTCTGCATTGGGATCGATCCCTGGTCAGAGAACTAAGATCCCACATGCCACAGGGCATGGCCAAGGGAAAAAAAACTCAGTAATTAAAGAACATTTCCTTTACTATTAAAAAAGAAAGAAAAAATAATACAAAAACCCATGATGAATTAAAAAAGTCAAAGTTTAAAGAAAAAAAAAGAGGTGAGAAGAAATGTTGATATTTTGAACCAATCAGACCAGCTCCCACATCTGCTACTATTCTGTCAAAGGAAAGTGATGATTCTGTCATCCCATATATCTTTTTATGAGATATTTTATACAAATAACAAGTGTTATAAAAAGAACTATTAAATAGAGCAAAGTACAGACAGTCAGACCTGGATGCAGTTCCCAGCACCAGCATTTACAGACAAATTACTTATGTCTCTAAGTTTCAAATTTCTTATGCCCGACAGGGGGATAAGAAGGGTCTTTATGTCACAGGGTGGCTGTGAGAAATAATTTAGATCGTGCATGCATATTGCTTGAGGAAGCACATGACATACAGCAAGCAGCCCCCAAATATCAGAAATTTTTATTACTATTACTGAAAACATAACTATGATTATAGGACAATGAACTAGTGGACAATAGAAATAATCATAATTGATAACCCATAATAATATCTGTAGTCAGGGAAGATTTCAGCTTGGTCCTGAGTCTCACCATGATGGAGCATGGAAGCTAAAAGCTCTGGGTCACTTTAAAGCCCTGCAGCAGAGTTCAAAATTCCAACCACATTCAAGCTGTTGTTGACAATGCCCCAGAGGAGATTCAGGACTCTTCTGCTGCGGCAGGACCCTTGCTCTGCCCGTCGACCCGGGGCACAGCCTCGTGGAGTCAAGGGCAGCCACAGCTGGCCATCTGATGCTATGGCTGCCTGACCTGAGATGGTGCCTTCTAGCAGGGTAAGAAGGCACGGGGCTCCTCTCTGCCACCCCTCACCTGTGCCCTGCCCCCCGACCACAGCCTACCTGCAGCTCACCATCCCCTTCACGTTCACGCAGATGCCCTCGTTTTGACAAGGGTTGGGGTCACACGGGTCTCTGAAGTACTGCGGCCAGTTGTGGTCCTCCAAGGGGCCCGTGGTGTCCACTGACCGCTTCCGTCGGCCGCGCTGCCCCTGGTCCAGGCCGCTCGGGAGGGCTGTCTCTAAGGAGGCCTTTCTCGAATCCTCTGCTGAGCTCTGCTGCTCCTGGCCATGGAGAACAAGGCCTTGGGGGGTCAGCCTGCTGGTTTGAACTTGAACTTCAGTCTGGTTAAGATGGGTGATATCTTGAGGAAATAGACAAAGGGACATCAGGACAACAGTTCACTTCCACTCCCAGAGAAAGTTACTTGGTCCGTGTCTACATCTTTTGGACATCACCTTTAGTGACACAGGAAAGTGGCTTTGGATCCAGTAGATTTTTATGTCAGCTATTTTTTTTATTATTTTGTATTTTTATTGATGTATATAGCTGACTTAGATATTACATTAGTTTTAAGTGGTTCAATATGGTGATTTGACATTTTATAGATTACACTCCCCATAAAGTTATTATAAATATTGACTATATTCCCTGTGTTGTACATTAAGCCCTTGTAATTTATTTCATACATAGTAGTTTGTACCTCTTAATCCCTTCCCCCAATCCATCCCTCCCTCTACTATCTGGTTCTCTCTATCTGTGAGTCTGTTTTATTATATTCATTCATTTGTCTTGTTTTTCAGATTTCCCATGTAAGTAAAAACATAGAATATTTGGCCTTCTGTGTCTGATTTCGCTAAGCATAATACTCTCCAAGTCTGTTCATATTGTTACACATGGCAAGACTGCATTCTTTTTTTGCTGTGTTTATTTTTAAAAGTAGTCCAATCATGGTTTTATTTATTTGACTTAAAAAAAGAAGCATAACGTGAGCATGGATAGACTGATTGAGACTACACTGAAGTCAGTCTGAAAACTGTCCCATTTGATAAATTAAGCAAAAAGACGGCACTAAAATTGTAGTTTCTCCCAAGGACAGTTAAAATCAAGATAGAAGACCCTGAAAAAAGAGGTAAAACGTTGTTCCCTTATAGAACAACTATTTTTTTAACCTAGTTACCCCCCAGAAGATCCCCACCTTTCATGAGATGCTTAAAAATTCATGTAAAATCAGTAGAACACCCAGAACATAGGATTATATATTCAGGAAAGCCAGCAAAATACCTTCAAAGTCCACAAAAATTATAAGGTCATCATTTTTAAGGAAGCTTCTCCGTTTCAGCATTTGGTGGGAGATGACAGCACTCCAACCCCAGTCAATGCTTCTGAAACATTCACAACTGTTGTCATAGGACCCCACGACCGAGGGCCTCTCCCAGATGACAGAGCCATTTATAGCTGCAAAGTTAGAAATAACAGAAAAGCACATTATCGCTTTATCTTTCACTTTCCATTTGTCTTTGATGAGTATAGAGAGTTTTGTGGGATGTTTTTTTAATTAAAGTATAATTGACTTAGAATGGTATGTTAATTTCTACTGCACAGCAAAGTGATTCAGTTATACATATATATACATACACATTTTTTAAACATTCTTTTCTATTATGGTGTATCATAGGATACTGAATATAGTTCTCTGTACTATACAATAGAACCTGTTAATCAGAAAAAAAATGTGTTGGAAAAAAATCAAATTATTTACTTTTTCCAGGAGAATTAAAACTGAGAATTGGGAGAGGGAGGAGCAGAGAACCACTGCTCTGAAGGGTCACGGTCCACTACTGAGTGACTTCCTCAATGAAGGGGAAGAGACAGCTATAGCGTCTTCCTTTTAGGGCTTACATCTCTTCTTCTGAAAAAAAAAAAAAAAAAAAAAAAAACCTTGCTCATTTCTTTATTATGCAAATTTGCTTCCTAGACATACTGACAATCAGTAATATTTTAGGAGTCAGTGCATCAGTTCAGCAGAGAGCCTCACAAATTCTGAGTATTTAATAAATGATGATCAGGATCTGTCTTCCTGGACTGAGCTCAGTGAAGCAGAATCTGCCTGATTTGCTGTATTCTAAGGAACTGGCACAGAATTTGGCACATTGCAAGCCTTGACTAGATGCTCAATGGGTGAATTTATGAACGCGAGAGATGACATTGAAAATTTTAATTTACATAGAAAAACATACATTACTAAAGGGGAAAGGGAGTAGGAGGGATACATTGGGAGTTTGGAATTAGCAGCTACAAACTACTGTATATAAAATAGATAGACAACAAAGTCCTACTGGATGGCACATGGAACTATATTCAACAGCCTGTAATAAACCATCAGAGAAAAGAATATGAAAAAGAATATATACGTATGAATGAATCACTCTGCTGTACACCGGAAACTAACACAACACTGTAAATAAACTATGCATCCATTGAAGAAAAAAGAAAAATTTAACTTAATGCTCCAACATGATGATATGTTTTAAATTAATTTTAAATTGGAGGATAATTGCTTTACAATGTAAACTGCTTTACAATGTAGTGTTGGTTTCTGCTGTATGACGTGAATCAGCCATAAATATACGTACACCCCCTCCCTCCCAGTCCCCCATCCCACCGCCCCAGGCCGTCACAGAGCCCCTGGCTGAGCTCCCTGTGCTACACAGCAGCTTCCCTCTAGCTGTCT
Organism: Antilocapra americana; assembly: GCA_007570785.1. Classification (NCBI taxonomy): domain Eukaryota; kingdom Metazoa; phylum Chordata; class Mammalia; order Artiodactyla; family Antilocapridae; genus Antilocapra; species Antilocapra americana. Next base: position 5,107,987 of record ML661332.1, read on the forward strand.
ATTTTAGGCATGGTAGTGGCTATACTTTGATGTGCCCAAGGAGGACGTGTGAGAAGAAACGTTCATTTCTCCTACACAGATGGGAACCGTATCTGTCGGCCCTTCCAGGTGGAGGGGCAGTGTTTCCCACCACCTACCTGTAGATGTCTGGGACTTGGAGGTAGTAAGCACCATGCTGGAGGACATTCTCTTCCTGACGTCGGCTTCCTGGTCAAGTATGGTCATGATCGCCTGTCTGTTCTCCACTGGCCACTCAAGGACAGCATCATTCTCTCCACTGCACAGGTGAAAGGTGAGTCCTAAGAACCCAGAGCTCCCGGAACTCGTTCTGCCCTGAGGGTACAAGGTCAACCCAAAGCCGTAGCCCTCTGAATTGTAGAATCGAGGGCTGTGGAGTTTGTCCCCTTTCACCGTGTTCTGCAGGACCTGGGAGAAATTCCGGACTGTCCAAACCCCTGTGGGGCATGGGGTTTCTGTCAGAGTGATGTCATCCAGGTAAATTCCCCCACTCGAGTTTTGGGGGTCACCTTTTGTGCCCTGGAAAAGGTAGCGAAACTTCTTTTCCTCTCTGAGTGTCACATGGGCAATTTTCCAATTGTAGTCAAAGTCTCCTGAGGATAGAGAATAAAATTGGTAACAACTGTAGCCAACATTTTTGGCCCACTCTTTGAGCCTGGTACTGTGGCAAGCTTTTTTCATGTAATCTTCACAAATAAACATGGGAAAGATCTGCTATTAACTTGTTAAGAAAAGTTTCCAAAGTCACATATCTGATATGGGAAAACAGTAAAGAGAAAAACAAGACCTACTCTGATTTATCATAAAAATCTTAATCATGAATTTGTTTTCCATTATTATTTCATCCTGCAGGTTCTGGGTTTTACCCTGGTACAAACATACCACATGCCTTAATATTAGCACTGCATGCTCCCAACGGACATTTGATAAGCCAAAAGTCAAAAGATGGCGATTTCATATGTTCGTATTTATAATCCTTGGTAACATTGCAAATTCTCGCCTCTGAAAGGGCACCTCGCTGTCATCACTCCATTAAATAAATATTCTCTGTAAATTTTAGGCAGAAAAGTGAACTCTGCAAAACCATCATTTGTAGCATTTTCTACTCACAGAGTGGCCTGAGTAAATACAATTTGGGCCCCTGTTCTTCTGAGTAGCCTTTTACAAAGGAAGCCTCCTCCCTTTAAGAGCAGCAGATTTTGGAGACTTTCTGGTGGTTCAGTGGTTAAAACTCCATGCTTACACTACAGAGGGCACGGGTCCAATTCTTGGTTGGGGAACTAAGATCCCACATACTCGGAGGCATGGCCAAAATATTAAAAAAATATATAAATAAACTCAACATTGACTGGTTTGGGGGACTTCTCTGGCAGTCCAACAGTTAAGATTCTACCCTTTAATCCAGGAGGCATGAGTTCCATCCCTTATCAGAGAACTAAGATCCCACAAGCCCCATGGCACAGTGAAAAAAATTTGTTTTATAGAAAAGAGCAGCAACTTCTTCTGGAAGTACACAGAATGCTTCCTTTATCTGGACTCCTCATTTTAATTGAGAAATTCTTTGCTGAATGAAAAAATAGAAAAACATATTTCTCCCTTTCTGTTTATGAATGAACCACCACCACAATAAAAGAATGTAAGAATGTAAGTACTTAGCTTTTATAACCTTGGATCTTGATTTTCAGCCAGATTACTCTTACATCCCCCTAACTACCTTGGCATTTTATTAATATGATTTTCATGATCTTCTCATAGAAATACACAAAATATCAGTTAGGAATATATAAATGATTTTTAATGAAGTTAATGGATACAAATGGCTTCAGTTCAGTTCCTCACTCCTGTCTGACTCTTTTCAACCCCATGGACTGCAGCACACCAGGCCTCCTTGTCCATCACCAACTTCCAGAGTTTACTCAAACTCATGTCCATTGAGTCAGTGATGCCATCTAACCATCTCATCTGTTGTCCTGTTCTCCTCCCACTTTCAATCTTTCCCAGCATCAGGGTCTTTTCAAATGAATGCTTACTTCCCACCAAATTCACAAGTAGGTTTCAAGGTACTTCAGTGTATTAAATAATGATATCCCTCATTTTGCTGAAACAAATGCAGGAACAGTTGTGGTCCACGATCTGACCATGTTCTTTCTCTCAGCATCCATTCCTGCTTCCTTGAAGCCTCTAGTCTCCACCCTTGAATCACCTGCTTTCTCTCTCCTAGCTTTCTCCAAAGTTCCAGAGAAAGCTGGACTTTTATATTCCGATTGTTTCTTCTTTCCCGGATTGGCCTCTTACAATAGTATATTTCAGCCTCACCGGAAACCGCAGCTTTTGAATGGTTAAAGCATCCATTGAGTGGTTGAAGCATGCCAAGCATTATGTGCTTGGAAGAAGAAGGGAGGCCAAGGAAAAGGAGGAGACAGAGGAGAGGAAGATGGGGAGGAGGCGGAGGAATGGAGAGGGCAGGAGGGTGAAAAGGGCGGCGGAGGGGGAGGAGGGGAAAGAGCACAGTCCTGGATGTGAAGCCCAAACAGTCCCCGCAGGACGCCTCCAAGTACCTTGAAAGGTCTTCACCTTGGCCAGCTTGCGTACGTTGCCAGTACTGTCATCCCTCCTGATCCAGACGACCAGTCTATCTGAAGGGCTTCCTGTCATTTTATAGAAAAACTGCAGGCATTGCTGCTTCCTCTTTGGGTAAAGAATCCGAGACTCCAGCATGGCCGCCTCCTCCGCTGCCCCGAAGCTGGTGTTGAAGTACATGAAGGAGCCGGCGCCTGTGGAGAGAGGACCCCCAGAGTCCCATCTCTGGCCATCCACACCCCAGGCTTCCCTCAGCCCAGGTAGGGTGACAACCGGCCATTATCCAGGCAACAAAAGCTAGAACTCTTCCCGGAAAATAGAAAGGTTGTTTGTTAGTAAATACTCTGTCTCTACAGACAGAATTGCTGGTTGAAGCCATGGCGCTCCGCTGTCTGTTTTTGATTACCTTTGTTCCCAAAGTTGGGAAGTGTACACCTTTGACTTAAGGAAATACAGGGTTTAAGCAAAGTCTGATGGAATTTAGCCTCTAGGAGATGAATTCCATCTTCTTCATTAACTTTGTTGTTAAAGATTCATTCCAAAGAAAAGAGCTGGCCTCCTAATTATGTCAAAAACTGTGGGATTCAAAGTTTTAAGGGTTGGATTTTACATATTCACAATGATAAGGATTCAGTTTTAACCTTTTCTAGCCTAATAACTGGGTGTGTCCAAAGAAGAGGCATTCAAGGCACATTAGGGACCCATTGGGGGTTTCTCCTGAATGAAAAGAAAGCCTTGGAAGGACACTTAAAATAGGGAGGTAAAGGGTCTTTATTTGTGCCAGAGGTTGGGTTCACCCAACTCAGATATCTCAAAATTCTGACCCTTCAAACAGGCAAGTGGTTAAACATACACATCACTTGGAAAACCAGCTCACTTCTTCAAAGTCAAGGGCAATGAACAATCCTCACATATAAAGAAGGCATTTAAAGTAACTCCAGTAGTCATGTAGGGATGTGAGAGTTGGACTATAAAGAAAGCTGAGCACCAAAGAATTGATGCTTTTGAACTGTGGTGTTGGAGAAGACTCTTGAGAGTCCCTTGGACTGCAAGGAGATCCAACCAGTCAATCCTAAAGGAAATCAGTCCTGAATATTCATTGGAAGGACTGACGCTGAAGCTGAAACTCCAGTACTTTGGCCACCTGATGCAAGGAACTGACTCATTGGAAACGACCCTGATGCTGGGAAAAATTGAAGGCAGGAGAAGGGGACAACAGAAGATGAGATGGTTGGATGGCATCACTGACTCAATGGACATGAGTCTGAGTAAGCTCCAGGAGTTGGTGATGGACAAGGAGGCCTGGCATGCTGTAGTCCACGGGGGTCACAAAGAGTCGGACATGACTAAGCAACTGAACTGAACAGAACTGAACTAAATACTCAACCTCATACCAAATGCTCCACTCAAAACATTTCACCAAGTAAAAAGGAAGTGAACATCAGTTCTACTTCTGTGACACCACAAATCCCTGCTTCATCCTGCCTCATACATGGGGCACATGCCTTCCTTATTGACTGCAAGCAATGATGTTTAAATAAACTTTCCATAAAGCTGAAAAATACCGTAATGTCTTTACTATTTCATCAGGGAAAATTATATTTTCCTGTATGTTTTTCTTAGTACTTGATCTTACAAGCCTGAGACTTAGGTGTTGTGTACTGCCGAGGGCTCTTGTTAAGGTAAACAAGAGCTCACAGTTCTAAGAAGATTTTCAGGTGGTCCTTGATCAGGAATTTCACCAGATATATTCAGAAGTGTGAAATGCAAATTCAATAACTCATATTGGGGAGTCAAGAGACCTGAATTCTTGCCCTAATGCTTCCACTAACTGGGTGTGCACTCATCTCTCTGGGGTTCAGGTGGGAAGTGGCTTCTGTCCTTCAAGCTCTTTGAGTGTATGCATCTACCCAAATAATGCAGTGCTCTCTAGCAGAGGAAATCCAGTCCCATTAAGTGCCTCCTGTGGAAGAAACATAGTGGCTGGTCAAGTTAACCTGATAAAGGTTTCAAGATCCTTCTTCCGGGTCGTGGTCTATTCCTTTCCTACTAAAGTGCTAGTCAGCAGATTCTTCTCACAGAGATCATGTTTTTCTTTAGGTGGAACTTGCATGTTAACCTAGCAGCAAGCCTACAGGAGAGATTAGATTAGAGGCTATGATGGGGATTGAGAGAGAACCTCAGGTATAAATCACCCTTTGGACACTGGAGATTATACATTTAATAATCTGATGTGTGACAGAGACTTTCACCCTCTGTCAAGGGGGAGAAAGAAGGGCCATGGTTTACAACCTCTGACAATCCCCCTGCTGGCCTGGTATCTTGGTGATAAGCTAGGTCCCTTCTGTGAAGGAACTCTAACCAATAGTCACATGGGTATGGACTAAGGGACTTGATAACAGCCCAGTCTTTAAAGGGCAATTATAATCTATTACCCGACCTGCTTCCAAATAGGGTTGACATGATTTCAGTACCAAGCACATAATAAAAGGGTCTTAAGATAGGAATTTTAAAATAAATAGAACCTCTAGAGAAAAGGGAAAGATGGGAGGAAAAAGTAATAGGGAGTGAAGCAGCTGGTCTGCCCTTTAAGGCTCTGTATGCTTTATCTCCTTCCATGCTCACGATGAAGTATCAATAGCTTGATGGCCTATTCTTGTTATTTAGTCATTCAGTTGTGTCTGACTCTTTAGGACCCCATGGACTGTAGCCCGTCAGGCTCCTCCATCCATGGGAAGAATACTGGAGTGGGTTGCCACTTCCGTCTCCAAGCTTGATGGCTTACAAAAGACTTAAACAACACCAGCAATAAAAACAACTTCTTGTGGTCACAGTCAGATGGAGCCAGATTTTAAACCCAGGTCTCCCCTGACTTTATGGCTTTTTTTCCACTGCACAAATCAGTGTAGGAACTATCTGAAGTTATGCTATTCATTATGGTGGCTACCAAACATGCATGCTGATCGATCATTTGAACTGTGGTCAGTCCAAAGTGAGATGTGTTTTAAGGATAAAACAATACCAGATTTCAAATACTCACTATAAAAAAGAGTGAAGTACCTCATTAATAGCTTCTATATTGTTTACGCATTGAAATGCTAAGATTTTGGATATGTTGGGTTACATAAAATATATTATTGAAGATATTCCTTTGTTTCTTTTCTATGTGACTGTTAGAAAATTTTACATTACATATGTGGTTCTCACTGTAGTTCTATTGGAGGGCACTGCTCTAGAGACACTGCCCTAATTTACAAACTTTTATCCTTTTTTTAATTAAATTTTTTTTATTAAAGTAGAGTTGATTTACAGTATCATAATAGTTTTAGGTATGCAGCACAATGATTCAGTTTTATACATATAAATTGAATTTAGTGATTCAGTTTTATGTGTGTGTATATACATATCCTACAACTCTCCCTTATAAATTATTACAAAATAATGAGTATAGTACCCTGCACTACACACTACTATATATAAAATAGACAATCTATAAGTACAAAGTGGTATCTTATCAACCATCTGTCTATATCAATTTTGTTATTGCTTAAATTTATCTTTTTTTTGCATGTCCAGAACCTGGATGCTTTTTATTGAGTTAATAATAAAGATATGAGAAATATGTTTTGTCCTCATTCGGAGTTTCAGGTTTTATAACAAACATTCCGAGTGAAGCAAACCCCTTGAATCTGGTGAACCGCATCAGTGTCGTTCCTCGCTGCCTTTACTGACCTGTGCATTGTCCTGCCAAGGTGTGATCCGCTTGTCCGGGCTGCGTAGTGTCCTCATGGACCCAGTCAGTATCATCTCTGGTACCCTGAATCATCCCACAGATGTTTGCCTTCTCAAAATCACAGTGGTCCAAAAAGGTATGAGTTGTGGCTGCAAATGATGTTTTTGTCACCTGGTCAAAAACTTGAGGTATGTCATTTCAAATGCCTAAAGTCTTAGGCTACTAAGACCTCACTGTGTAGCAGGATCATGAAACTTTTGTTTTGACTTTTCTTAAATACAAATCCTACTGGCACCCATTAGATCATGGAACTTGCAAACACAGATGCAGCCCTACACACCTCACAGAGTCAAATGATAAAAAGGCTTACCATCATGCTTTGTTGTAAATGCCAACTGTCAACTCCTTTCAATTAAGAAAGAGCTATCAACTATGCTGGGCTTTGCCCTTAGTAGATCTTCTCTACATACATACTGAACAGGATTAAAGAATGTGTCTCAGAAGAATTGTGGAGCCATTTTAGACAACATCCTGTCTCTGAGGATTAGATGACTCTTGAATGCAAAATACTTTCAAGCCTGTAACTGTCTTGAGTTTTATATGATGATACATCCTTCAAAAGGAAGCCAAAGAAGTAGGACAATTCCAGCTCCTTTCACTGGCCCAATACTTCTCATCACAAAATGCAACCATGTAATTGATTTTCGTAACCATTCTGTGAGGTTGGTGTTGTATTTTTTTCTAAGGAGAGAGAAACTAAGTTTATGTAGCCTGTCCATTTCCCTTAATGAAATGGACAGGGAATCAGCAAAATTAACACAAAGGAAAATGTATGGGACACCCGTAAGGTCAATGGACGTACCCAGGCCTCAGACTCAGAGGTACTCACTGCAGTTGTACATTCGGTTCAGCCTCTCCAAATCAATGGCGCTGAAATCCATACGCTGCCCGATGATGGAGTTAAACTCAGGGATCTTGGCCGTGATGGTAGGGACACTATCATTCTTGTTAAACGAGAGAGGCCGGTAGTGCATCAGGGACTCGTAATCATAGGGTGTGTTGAGGTCTGTGATGAAGTTGTCATCATAGGTGTTAAAGTTGTGCTGGTAACCTGTCAGGGAGGGAGTCCACAGTCCTGAGTAGTCAGGCCATTTCCCTGTCCTGCCCTCTGACTAGATACTCAAGCAGGGACCAAAAAGGGGAGGGGGCAGAATAATATTTCTTTGATTTAAGTATATATACACATTTAAAATATTTTATGATTATATAATATATGTATTATGTATTTATTAATATTTACTAATACTATTGCCATGTATTATTGTTGTTTAGCCCCTAAGCCATGTCCGACTCTTTGCAACCCCATGGACTGTAGCCCACCAGGCTCCTCTGTTCATGGGACTCTCCAGGAAAGACTACTGAGGTGGGTAGCCATTTCCTTCTCCAGGGGATCTTCCCAACCCAGGGACTGAACCCTTCTTCTGCATTAGCAGATGGATTCTTTACCACTGAGCCACCAGGGAAGCCCTGTTATAATGTATTAGTCTGTTATATAATAGTATATAAAATTATTATAATGAATATTAAAGTACATGTTATATTAACAAATATACCCATATTTAATAGTATATAATATAAAACGCATGTTGTTAAGTGTATGTTTAAATCAAAGATTCATTTTTATACATATAAATAAATATGTGTGTGTATGCACAAGAGTCTGAGAAAGAGAAGATAAAATATCAAAGTGGAGGTAGATATTCCTCATGGCAGAAATAAGGAATTTTTGAATTCAGAAAAATATTCACGATTGATTCATCTCACTAACAGCCAAGTACCTCATCCACCAAGAGTTATACCTGAACAACTCTCCAACAAGTTAGGGAAAAGAAACCTGAGGGGCAAAGGGAAAAGTTAGCAGCTAACAAGAACATTGTATCCTGTCAATCAAGGCTCACAGTCTCCTGTTCCATAAAATGCCCCATGATGAAAAGAATAAAATAGGAAGAAAATGGGCTTTCCTTTCAAAATAGAAGAAGGAAAATATTTTCTTTTTTATTTTTTTGGCAAAGAAGAAGGTTCCTTTAATGATTAATCATAAGTCCATTATGTTTTGGGCTTTCCCTTCTTAATACACACATTCAAAGTGATAGATTACAAAACATAGAAATGAGGTGTTTGGATTCATGGGATTTCAGAATTCGGATAATATTGGTAAAATGCAGTGGTGGAAATAATGACAATTTTTATTTAATGCTTTCTCCTCCTGACTCTTGTCAAAAAATGCCTTGCCCTTAAGGGAGAGTCCTAAGAGGCGGAAAATATTTTCAATGAGATTAGTCCAAGGAAAAGAATATGCACTGTAAAGTAAAATGCCAAAATGAGATACGACTCAGATGTTCTTTTAATTCAGCAGCCATTAGTAATTTACTGTTGTAGCTGTAGGAATGGGAAGTTCACAGATTCTTCATTTTCTTCTTGGAGAGTGACAGGAAAACTGAATGAGAATGCTCAACTCTCCCAATCATAACTTTCCACCTTCATCTCCTTCTCCCTTTTTAGCTTCCCATCCAACTGTATTTAATAATTAGAAGAAAATGTGGTCACCTTTCAAAGGTATCAATGCAGGTACACTCAAGATTGGAGAACTCTGGCAGCTGTTCCCCAAATACTTTTGGAAAAGTCCGTGAACCCCTCTGATCAAAAATTTGTTTTAACTATAAAACGAGAATACTGATGTTTCATCCTTCCAATTCACAAGAGTTTTGTGGGGACTTAACCCGAGAGAGATCCAAGGTAGGACAGACTGCAAGAAATAAATGACCCAAACAGGGAAGGAAGAAAGTCATTCCTTCAAGAGCACGTGGTCCTTCGATGGCAGTTAAGAGGGGTAACATTATAAGCATCAAAATGGTGTGAGGACTGGGGTCTTGGATCTCCTGGTGACTCTCAGTGGCATCTTTGGCAAGGCACTTTCAATTCACTGGCTATTTTCTTTAACTTTCAATATAACCATTGGATTAGAATAGATGATTTTATTCTTTATGATTCAAGGAGACTTATCAGAATGCTTTACCCAATAAATGTTTTTAATACATTTTAAAATTTAATTCCACACAGTTTTGTCACACCTACTATTTACTGGGAGCTGTGCTAAGTGGGTGGTGGCCCCTGGCAGTGACTAGGCTAGACATAATCCTGCCTTCAGGGAACTCATAACTGAGGGCAGAAGAGGAAGTGACCTTGTAAAGCTTTACAAAAGGGTTAGCCTCTTATGTAAAAGGTCAGATAGAAAATACATATGGCTTTGCAAGCTGTGTGGCATCTATCACAACTACTCAACTCTGCCGGTATAGCTCAAAACCCACCATAGGTAATACATAGCCAAATAGGAGTGGCTGTGTTTCCATAAAGCTTTGTTTACAAAAGCAAACAGATATGGCCCACGGGCTATAGTTCTGTAGTGTGCAGATCCCTGCTAAACCTCAGACGTGTTCTCCTTAATGGAAAAAATCAGATTCAGAAAACACAATTCTGACTTCAGAAACAGAGATGGATTTGGGGAGAGAATTGTATTGCCAATAGAGTCTCTTCTTAGATTAAATAATGTGACTGTCATCAACTGAAGACAAGATGCAGCAGAAGTCATAAATCACCCTGAGTAATAATACTGCCATTGCTTATGATCTCAATTGGACTGCATGTCTCATTTGAGAAAACTTCTCCAGTGATGGTAGGCAATTGAGGTATAGGGAATTACACCTGATGAAAACATAGATCGGAGATGAGCAGACATGGTGAGTCATCCACGCTCAACCCAGAGCTGAGCACATCTGCAAATTCTCCTGGCAAATATGCGGAATCCAGGACAGGGGATTTCCTGTAGCCTTTGTTGTTGTTGACTCGCTAAGTCGTGTCTGACCTTTGCGACCCCATGGACTGTAGCCCACCAGGTGCTTCTGTCCATTGGATTCTCTAGGCAAGAATACTGCAGTGGGTTGCCATTTCCTACTCTAGGGGATCTTCCGAACCTAGGGATCAAACTGGGGCCACTGGCATTGCAGGCAGTTTCTTTACTACTGCGCCACCAGGGAAGAGCCTTTATATAGCCTGCATGCATACTAAGTCGCTTCAGCAGTGTCTGACTCTTTGCGTCCCCATGGACTGCAGCCTGCCAGGCTCCTCTGTCCATGGGATTCTTCAGGCAAGAATACTGGAGTGGGTTGCCATGCCCTCCTCCAGGGGATCTTCCCATCCAGGGATGAAATCCACAAATCCTGCATTGCAGGTGGATTATTTACCACTGAGCCACTGGGGAAGCCCTCATATAGCCTAGAACCATCTTAAAAGCACTGAGCATCATGTTCTTCAAGACTTAAAAACGTGCATATTTTCTGCTTCCTCATGTCATTTTCAGCAGAGTTAAGTATACAGAGGAGAAAGTAAGAAATTCAGGCCTCTAGCAAACACAAAATCTAATAACACCCTGAGCCTCATAGTCAGAGATTTGGTTCTTTGACCTGCCCTCTTCTGTCCTCTCTACACAGACCCAGATATAAAGCAGTTAGGCCTGGGAGACAGCATTTGTTTTTGATCTATTATTTCATACCTGGTAATGGATTAAGGTTTTTTGGTTAAGTTTTTACTGACATTGTTACAATATTGCTTCTTTTTTATGTTTCAGTCTTTTTTACCATAGACGTGTGGGATCTCAGCTCCCTAACCAGGGGTCAGATCCTCATTCCCTGCATTGGAAGGTGAAGTTCCAACTCCTGGACCGCCAGGCAAGTCCTTGGATTAGGATTTTACAAACCACATGCTTTCTCCTCCTCCCTCCAGCACTCCACAATCATAAAATATCAGAATAGGAGGTGCCAAGAGAGACCTGTACTGTAAACCCCATAGGTGCTTTTGATAGAATTAGTCATCTGTACCCCTTCTTCCTGTGAGAACCACTGATGCAGCTTCCTCCCAAGGCGCTAGTTCTGGCAGAAGTCTTTTGGGGATTCACATTTTATTTTAAAGTATGGCCAGTTCTTCCAAGTCCTTAAAATTATTAGAAATATACTACCATCCATGAACTCATATGTGAAATTGAGATCTAAATGAAACAGATAATTACAAGGGCATGATTTGCTTCATGAAAACCATGTGTGGTCATTGCTAAGGCATTTCCAACTCATTAAAGTTTCATTAAGCCATCACTGCCAAAAATAATGCTTTTCCACCTCCTGGACTAATTCCTATTTAAAAACTAGGTGTTTTCAGAAACACAGCATGGAATTTCCCCCCACCCATTGGGCAACTCTTTGATAATAATATTTCCATGTACTCAAAGCATTTGGCTTAGTTGTCTCAAAGAAAGTAGGTAGCGTTGAAGGAAATCCAACAAAACTAAAGAACATCAGAATTGTTAGAATAACTGCATAATAATGTGTGCAATAAAACTGTGTTATCCTTTACAAAGTATGGGCTGGGGCAAAAAAAAAAAAGAGGCACTTAGAAAATAGAAAGAAAAGATTTATACGTTTTGGTTAAACAAAACTCTGAACTATTAGTTACAATTAACAAAATTGGGAGTATAATTTCAGCTAAAAGAGCTTTTTTTTTTTTTTTAATGTAGTTGTTTTTCTGTTTTTAAACATCTATTGTTGATTTGGCAGAGTACAAAAATCCTCAAGTGTCTCAAGGTTATTATACAGTTTCTACTTTTCTAAAGTTAAATGAGATTTCACATCCAGAAACAAAGGACCCTGACATTCTCAAGGATCTAGTTCATTTTACACATGAGACAGGAAGTAGAATTTTAGATAGAGTTTCAACAAAAACACTGAAGCAAAACAAAAGCATCTGATTCACTTTTCTACCCCACATTGAGATGAACAACATTCCTCATTTCCTGAGACCCTTATCTGGGATCAATTAACATCAGATCAACTCAGCCCAGAGGAGAGGTTGTAGTCTGCATTCCTCCTGGAGAAACTGACGCTCCTGTTCACACACAGATTTGGCCTGGTCATCCCAGGGTTGATTCGAGCAAGTGATAAAAGCAAATCCCACCCAACCGCCTTGGGTTCACACACACCTGGAAGAATTTCATCCCACCAGATATTCACATAATCATCTCGGTCCGTCCTTGACTGCTCATGGTAAAACCCCAGAGCGTGCAAAATCTCATGTTCAACGATGGCCTTATAGTCACATCCCTGACCAATGGAGAGGTTCTGTCCCACGTGTCGGTCGCCAACCTCAGACCAGCACCTTGAGAAAGGAGATAGAAATTTTCTTCTGGAGAATTCTCAAATGGCTGTAATCCCTAAGTTTCCAGAATACAAATTTGAAGGTTAGGTTTGATTTTAAGAAGAAATTATTATTAGCCTTTTTGTAAGCTAATGGTTCAATCTACGTGACTGGTTAAAAAAGCAACATTTCCTGGAGGGGTTATTATGTAGGTTTTATAAGTAACAGATCATTATAAAAGTGGTATCTACTCAGAGACAAATCAAACCTAATAATGCAACAGGTAAAAAATAGGAAAAATTGGCTCTTTTCTTCACCTTCACAAACCTATGGGACATTCCAAAAATAGTGCAACTGCTTTTATACCACAAAGGTGTCTCTGAGTGGTGGCTGTGGTTGATTTATACTTTCTCCTTTACATTTTAATGACTTGTCAAATTTCCTGTAATGAGAAGGTATATGTTTTATGATTATGAAAAGGACCCTTATTAAAAATGCAAGCTCATCAAGTTCATATCTTGTGATTTTTCCCAATCTGCAACGTTATGACAGCACACAGCAGACTGCCTAACTCTGAAAGGCTCCAGGCAAGAAGGACCCATAAATTCCCTCAGAAAACAGTGGATTCAGGAACGGCTAGCAGATACTCTAAATTCCTCACACACAGGTTCTTTCCCTCTTTTTCCCAATTATTTTTGTTTTTGCTCAGAAATCTGATTTTCCATCTCTATTAGCAAATCAGGAGGTGTACACAAATTGTCTCCTTGCTCCCTTTAAGTTGAGGAACAAGGCTCCATACACTAACCAGTGCTCAACAGAGTGAGAGACTTACCAATCATTTTAAATGCTACCAATGAAGTGTGAGTTCCTTGGTGACAATCACATTAAATTACCTGCTATGCTTTCTTCAGATGCTAATAGACTTAAATTCTACTCAAAAACGGATCTTAGTTATTTTCTAACAACTTTATTAAGGTGTAATTTACATAGCATAAAATTCACCAATTTTAAGGGTACAATTCAATGATCTTTAGTAAAGGTATTGATCTGTGCAGATATCACATGTTCACCTTGCCTCTCAGATAGTAGCATTTCATTACCAAGTCAGAATTTACTCTGCAAAATATCCACAATCCAGAGGAAGCATATATTATTTATCATTTTTAACATCCTTCCCCCAAAGAAAGGTATAACTTGTAAAACACTGTAGCATTACCACTCTGAAATTTTGACCTTATCTTTCTGGAAGAGCCCAGTTAACATCCAGCTTCAGAGGCCCAGGATCCCCAAGGGTTTGGGGTGCGTGCCTTGGGCCAGTCATTCCCTGGACCTTCTCCCTCCCTTTTCCTCTCCCTCTAACTTAAAAGTAAGAGATATTCCAACCACAGGCAATAAGAGTCCCTAGATTGATGGGGTTTTTTTCCTACAAAAGAATTTTATTTTCAAAAAACCGTAAAATTTACTATTTGCTTATCTTTTATTGAAGTATAATGTCTTCACAATGTCAGTTTCTGCTGTACAACACCATGAATCAGCTTTGTGCATCTATATCCCCTCCCCCTTGGACCTCCCTCTCACCCTCCCCCCATTCCACCCATCACCAGCTTCCTGTGTTATGCAGGATTTTACCTCTCTTCCCACTCTCTGTTCTTCCTTCTCCTCTGCCTTCACAGTCTTCTCCCTCCTCCATCTCTCTGACACTCAGTGCTGCTCTCCCTGACCCTTCGATTCCCACCATGTTAAGAGATCCTGCTTCTGCATTCACCGTAGCATTTTAGAGCTGTTCACTTGTTATTACCCAACCACCCCTCCTGCCAAGTGCACGCCCTGTGAGGTCTAAGACTCTTATCTTAAGAAACTAAAACGAATGCTAACTTCCTTCTTGACCTTTGTTAGTCATCCATGATAAACAAAATCCCCACCTTCACAACTAGACAACCAAATCCAGGCATCACCTAGAGGCCATGATGCGAATCACAATGTGAACAGAAACTTCCAGGTGGGTCTTTTTATTTTTATTTTTTTAATTTTTACTGGACTATAGTTGCTTTACAATGTTCTGGTAGTTTCTGCTGTACAGCAAAGTGAATCGGCTATATGTATACATACATCTCCTCTTGTTTTTGGATTTCCTTCCCGTTTATGTCACCACAGAGTACTAAGTAGAGTTTCCTGTGCTACACAGTAGGTTCTCATTAGTTATGTATTTTATACATAGTATCAATAGTGTATATATGTCAATCCCAATCTTCCAATTCATCCCATCCCCTCTTCCCCTCTTTGGTATCCCTATGTTTGTTCTCTACGCCTGAGATACATATATACAATGAAATATTACTCAGCCATTAAAAAGAATGAAATTGTGCCATTTGCAGAGGTGTAAGATGGACCTAGAGACTTTCATACACAGTGAAGTAAATCAGAAAGAGAAAAGCAATTATTGTATATCACCTACATTGACAGAACTTTTCAGAGAAGTCTAGCCAATGGAGTACTAATAATCCAAAACAGTACCATTGAGCGAATGCAGCTTTAATAAACTTGATATTTTAAAAAGAGGACTGTAATTTAAAACATGACCTCAATCCAGAAAAGAACTGAGATGAGTCTCCCTGGTTCCTAGAGGTATCCAAACAATGCATTCTTTATAGAGCACAATAAAAATGTGATGCCACTTTAAAAAATTCACAGTGAAATATTTGATTTAGCTTTTAGTTTCTTTCCAATTTCTT
Organism: Antilocapra americana; assembly: GCA_007570785.1. Lineage (NCBI taxonomy): Eukaryota > Metazoa > Chordata > Mammalia > Artiodactyla > Antilocapridae > Antilocapra > Antilocapra americana. Next base: position 5,123,290 of record ML661332.1, read on the forward strand.
TGTTTAGTCTTTGAAAGGGATGTGTCACTTTTTATAAATCAGAGGATGGATTTCACACTCTGTAACATTTCATACTCACCCACTAAACTCCTGAAAGATGATGTATGAGCTCTCGCCTTCATAGGGCTTGAAATCCACACAGGACTTGAGGCGGAACATTTCAAAGGCATAGAGAATGGCTCCTTTGGCATTCAGTGCTGTAGAAATCAATAAAACTATCAATGAGCCTTAGCTAGATCTTGGATAATATATATAACCTAGAAATATAGAAACTCATGCTGCTGTATGAAATCTACTGAAGTCCATGATAAATTTTTTGATAGTAAATGTAGCCCTTGGAAACAAAATCTGACAAACCATGTGTGTATCTAAACACACTAACTATTAAATACGTAATGTGTATATATATATATACATATATATATATTTATCTACAAAATAAGAATCCATTTATGGTATGTGCGGCTGAACAAAACCATAAAATAATTTCCCCACTTTCTCCCTTTCATTTTCCCTCATTTAAGCAAAAATTCTGAGTGCATTGCCTCAAGAGACCAACATGGCCGAGCAGAAGACAGAAGTGACTCGATAAATTACCTTGGAGAGAAGCAATGAGAATGGTGTTCCTTCCCCCAATCTAAAGAGACTCTCCCTCTTGCTGGAGAAAGACAGCAGAGCTGAGAGAGGTTTGAGAGTTCCGAAAGCATAAGAAGTTAAGTGTAATATTTATGCGGCTTCCCTGTAGGATCCCTATGAGATGACAAGGCTAGACAGGGAGCTCTGCAGACAGCCTTAGAAAACAGTTCTGTAACCCAAGTTTGGAACCAAAGCAGCAAAAACCTATGTACCTGAATCAGCAAGAATAACAGATGCCTGTTAGTAACCTTTGTGGATTGATGACCAAAGATCAAATGTCACTCCTTTTGCTTAACCTGCACGTGTGCCTACCTTGGTATTGCACAAGACAAGGATGAGGCAGAGGAGAAAAATTCACCAGAGGAAATGAAATTGTTTCTCACTTTGTGTGTGTGTGTGTTTTTTAACCTCATCAACTTGTTGGTTGTAGGTCTCTAAGTTAAAAATTAAGCTAAGTACTATAAAATTAAATTGCATTCTAACACACTTGATTTTGGGGGATTCTCCCAAAGAGTTTATCATTCTTAGCACTTTACCATGTACTGATCTCACATTTTTCCTCGCCTTTGTTTAATGAACTCCTGAGTTGGAAACTCTATATTCAGATGTCATAAAATCATATTTAGGTCATTAAAGGGAGTTATTGGAATAATCAGTAAATAAATTGTGGGAACATCACACACAACAATAGCAAGAGCATGCATTAAACCTGTTTGAAGGTTTTCATGAACTTTTATGTATTCTCACTGAGTAACATCTTTAAATTGATGGTACATACCCTAGACAGCTTGGTTGCCACAAAATATAAGAAAAAAGTTTGTTTATAATTAAAGTCATGCTGTCTATAAGATTGTGTTGCTTTTGTTATCTTCAACCCAAATGGTGGAAACACTGAGAGTGGTGGATTTAAAAATCACATCTCATCTGTTGGCAAGGGAGGAATCGAGATGCAGACGTAGAGAGTGGACATGCGGACCCAGTGAGGGAAGGGAAGGGTTGGACAAATGGGAGGTTAGGACTGACATAAATACTCTACCGTGTGTAAAATAGACAGCTAGTGAGAACCAACCATATAGCACAGGGAGCTCAGCTAGGTGCTCTGTGATGACCTAGAAGGGTGGAACTGGGAGGGAAGGAGGAAGGGAAGTCCAAGAGGGAGGAGATATATGTATTCACATGGCAGATTCACTTTGCTGTATGGCAGAAATTAAGACAACATTGTAACGCAATTATACTCCAATGAAACATAACTGAGAACAATAGCATTTGTTTCTATGTAACTCTTCTCCAGAAAAGGCACTGTAAGCAACATTGATAAAAGTGATGGAAAATCGTGAAACACAATCTACATCTCCTGAGGGTGAGAGCGGCCCAGCAGCTCATTAAGATTGAGCAACACTGTCCTAGCTCTGCTCTCGAGAGTCTTCCCATCCACAGAGGATGGGCCTCCCAGACAGGCATCACATCATCGTGGCTATTGAGCTGTCAGTCAGCTGCTCGAGGTCAGCCAATGTCCACATGTGGCTTTTAATATTCATTTTATTCCCACCAACTACTATTTCCAACAATGAGCAAAATCAAACTTATATTGCCCTTTTTCTTAAGAGACAGAAAGAAAATAGAAAATTTTAATACCAAGAAATGAAAATGATGAACATATGAAATATAGTCTTTTCTATTTCTCAAAAGTGTGACATGTTTGTTTTGCAACAGAAAGGGAAGAAATCAATATGCTAAAACTGGTATCCTGGTGCCATGTTTAGAGTCACTTAAACTCTTATTTCACATGCACAATTTTCATTGCTGTGATGTCAAATTGTATTTCATTTTTGTCCTTTGTGTTGCTCTCTTGGTCTAATTAACATGGTAGTGTGTTCTGCATTTTAAAAAGTACTATTTGACATTCTGTATCTTAGACTGGCTAAGCAGCATGGGTTTCCATGAGATGAAGAATCCTTAGAGCTTAGAAACTCCCTTAGATGTTGGCAGTTACTCAGCTTTGAAGCTGATGACCAGGAAGAGAGGGTGGAGAGAGAAGAGTTCAACTCAAGGCTACTAATGAAGAACAATTAATGTTACCCAGATTGTCGGCCAGGATGTAAGGAATGGGGAACTTCCACCTGGTGCTTGGGTCTCTCAGGCCATTTCTGGAATTCTGCAGAAACAAAAGGCAAAGCTGACTGGACGGCTGGTCTCCTTGGCTTCCTTTCCCCTTCTGTAAACTCTTACATCACAAAAAATCTGTCACACTATTCAAATAGTCAGATTGTCTTCCAATTATTAAAACAATAAATGTTATTATAGACAATATAGAAATTTCCAGAGAAAATGTTAAGACCAAATAAAGCATGCTTGCTCCTTAAAAGAAAAGCTATGACTAACCTAGACAGCATATTAAAAAGCAGAGATGTTATTTTGCTGACAAAGGTCCGTATAGTCAAAGTTATGGTTTTTCCAGTGGTCATGTATGGATGTGAGAGTTAGACCATACAGAAGACTGAGCACCAAAGAACTGATGCTTCCTAAGTGTCCGGTGGAGGAGATTCCTGAGAGTCCCTTGGACTGCAAATGGGTCAAACCAGTCAGTCCTAAAGAAAACCAACCCTGAATAGTCATTGGAAGGACTGATGCTGAAGCTGAAGCTCCAATACTTCAGTCACCTGAAGAAGAGCCTACTCATTAGAAAAGACCCTGATGCTGGTAAAGATTGAAGGCAAGAGGAGAAGTGGACAACAGAGGATGAGATGGTTGGATGGCATCACTGACTCAATGGACATGAGTTTGAGGAAGTTCTGGGAGATGGTGATGGACAGGGAGGCCTGGTGTGCTGCAGTCCATGAGACTGCAAAGAGTCGGATATGACTCAGTGATTGAACAAAGAGACCTACATTTCCTCAAAACTGAAATAATCACTTTCAGTATGGTGGTGGATTTCCTTCTCTCTCATTGTTCACTTCTTAGGAAAATTGGGTGGACAAGGAAATTTAATAATTACAGACCCTTTTGTTCTGGTTGCTAATGTTTTTATCTTTTTTTTTTTTTTTTTAACCAGCAGCCACAGCGGAAGTCTTTGTGCATACAAATTATGACTGAGATTCTTTCACCTTCACAGTGGTCATCTCAGGGCTGGACACAGAGCAGAGGCTCACTGTCCTGTCACAGCCAGTCCTGTGGGAATGTTCTGGTGTCACTGGAAGGTACTCACCTGCAGTAGGATGTCCCCTTGAAAGAGGTCCAAGCCTGCAGCTAGATGTGGATTTAAAAAGAGAAATATTTGAACAAGAATTGCTAAAATGCATCTCTTATAAAATGAGTCTTTTCCATTGTTGTCTTTAGTTGTTCATCTTTATGTGGTTAAACTCTTTTTAAAACAATACAAAAATTCACTTTAATTGAACAAATGTAAATAGCTAATAAATATCATATATTGTCACATCCGCTGTTGCCAATTTTTGGAACAAGAAAACTTAGAGGGTATTCTGCTTAGTGAAATAAGTCAGACAGTCAGACAGAGAAAGACAAGTATTCTATGTTATCACTTATATGTGAAACCTAAAAAATAAAACAAACTAGTGAATAATAAAATACAAACATAGAGACACAGAGAACAAACTGTTTACTAGTAAAGATTGAAAAGAAGGTTGGGAAGGGCAAGAGATGGGTAGGGGATAAAGAAGTATAAACTACTGTTTATAAAATAAATGTGACAAAGATATAGTGTATAGCATAGGAAATATATCCAATATCTTATAATTATGAATGGAGTATTATCTATAAAAATATTTGATCACTATGTTGTACATCTGAAAGGAATATAATAGTGTAAATCAACTATACTTCAAAGAAAAAGAAAGAAACTTTGTCTAAGAATCTTAAAAAGTGAGAGGTGAATTAGAAGGAAACTTTTTGGTCATTGGTATCAAAACTCTTGCACTCTAGAGACTGAAATGGGACTTCTGAGATAGGAAGTGAGGTACTAGGTGATCATTTCAAAATGAAAACTGGAAAAATGAATTTTTTATAAACAAAAATCTTGTTATATATTTCTAGAACCACTGAATACTCGCTAGTTCTAGCAAATTCAGTCTAACCATTATTCTCTTTTCATGTTTCCATTTTTCAGAAATGCTGCAAATTCTAATGAGGCACCAATGAACAGTTCTCTCCTAAAGTTACTGAAAGTTAAGAGATTTTCAGCAATTCTATCGCAGGGTTTTAAATTATTTAAAGACATTAATAATGGCAGAAATTACACCCACCTAAGTTGATTTCTGAAATATCCTTCTGTTCGTTAAATTCTCCATCATATACTGTTAAAAGTGGGGAGAAAGTTGTTATCAGTCTTGCTGAGCAAATGAAAGTTCAGAAAACACTCTATGTATTTTAATTAGTTCTTACCATTTCCTTTAGAAAGATGGTTAATCTGAAAAGAAATAAATATATAGAAAAAGGGTAACACATACTAGAATTAATATTTCTAAATACCCTGAAGAGCAGAACTTGACTTACCGATACAGCTGCTATGTGGGCAAAAAACAAGATGAAAGAAATAATGCAAGCCAATCTTGTCCAAATCATTGTTGCAAGTGAACAGATTTTAGCAGACACCTCGTGATAAGCAAAGACATCTTGGACCTTGCTCTGGCTGTTATATGAGAAACTTTGACCCTTACATATGTTCTGTAGCATTGAAGTCACCAGAGAAAATATCTTTGCTTATTTGAGTACAGATTCAAAGTTTCACAGAAAAGCTCAGGTTCCAGAGACTAGAGAAGTTTGAAAAAGTTAATACTGAGATGAGCATATAAAAATAAGTAACATTCCTACATACCAACAATAACCATTAATATACATAGCATAATATAACAGGTAAAAGATCCATTTCATAATAGAAATAAAAGCTATTTATAAAATGATAACAAATTACTTAAATCAAATAAAAATGAATTAAAGTTGTATGTAACTATAAAGTAATTATTGAAGAATGTAAAGAGCTATCTATACACACATATATATTTATTTAACATATGAAATATTCATGGACAGGAAGACTCAGTATAATAAAGATGGCCATTAATTCTATATTTGTCTATAAACTCAATGTTACTTCAATAAAAATCTTTTATAAAATTTTTAATTGAAGTATAGTTGATTTACAATGTTGTATTAGTTTTGGGTGTACAGCACAGTGATTCAATTATACATATATATATGCATATATTTTAGATTCTTTTCCTGTATAATTTATTACAAAATATTGAGTAGAGTTTCCTGTGCTATACAGCAGGTCCTTGTTGGTCATCTATTTTATATATAGTAGTGTGGATATGTTAGTCTCAACCTCCTAATTTTCCCTCCTTCCCCCTTTCCCCTTTGGTAGCCATAGTGTGCTTCCTGTCTGTGAGTCTCTTTCTGTTTTGTAAATAAGCTAAATAGCTCTCTCTTTTTTTGGGGGGGGAGATTCCACATGTAAGTCACATCATATGATATTTGTCTTTCTCCGTTTGCTTTATTTCACTTAGTATGATAATACCTGTGTCCATCCATGTGGCCCCAAACAGTATTATTTGATTCTTTGTTGTGGCTGAGTACTCTTCCATTGTATATTTGTATCAAATCTTCTTTATCTGTTCCTCTGTTGATGGACATTTAGGTTGCTTTCAGCCAGACTCGATTTTATCTTTCCCTGTCTTCTTAGACTTATTTGCACAACTTACTCTAGCGGTGAACTTGAAATCAGATGGATAGAAAAATTGAATCCTACATCTACCACTGGGGAGGTATGGCATTTTGAGCATTTGCTTTCCATGGGTCAAGAAAAGAGGGACACCTATTTCATGAGTCTAATTTATAGATTCAATGAGACAACCTATGTAAACCACAAGTACCAGGAACATAGGAAGCACTCCGTAAACTATAATGCTTTTATCCATGTACACACCTCCTGGTAAAGGAGAGGAGTCCTCTTTGCTCAGCAGAACCTCTGGGTGGGAGCATATGTCTTCAGCACATACGGCTTCTCCCTGGTGAGTTTCTTTTTATGATCTCAATTGCAGGTGTTAATTAGTTACCAGTTATTTGCAGTCCAGGCACTTCTTGCCCCAGGGTGTCAAGTAAGCAAGACTGGAGCCTCAAGCCTTAGGTTTGAAGTGGCCTATACCTCTGCAGTTAAAAGACAGATTATGCAATCCTTGGGGCAAGGTCCGTGTTTTATTTTCTGCCCTGATGTTTGGCACACAGTAGGCAGTTGGTGATCATATTGGGTGAAATACAGTAAAAATACCATTTTAAAAAAATGTTTTGGATGTAGTGATATGCTCTGGGTTCAGTGAGGGCATTTTACAAATCAACCAGTTAAGAAAGCAGTGTGAAGACCGGAAGAAGAAGGCCATCGGCAGGTGGAAAGAGGGACAATTCTCCCTTAAGTGTTTCAGACATGCTCTAGCCTCACAGAAGCCCAGGCCAGACCTGCTCAGGACTAAGGTTGGAGGCTGCCAACATCCTCTCACCCCAGCTTCTTCTCAGGAGTGTCCTCTGCCCACTGCTTCCTCCACTTTCTGCTCTCTTCTGAGACACTTGTTCCTTCTCCTTCACCCACAGAGTTCTGCACTGGGCTTAACCTCCAGCACAACTGCCTTTGCTATACCTCCAGGGAATCAGCCTGTTCCCTGAGGATCAGAGGCTTTTAGAGGAAAAGTTGGCAAGTCGCTTTTTGAAAGGTCAAAGAGTAAATATTTCAGGCTGTGCAGGTCAAGTGGTCTCTGTGGCGACTATTCAACTCTGCTCTTGCAGCTGGAAGGCAGCCAAAGCCCTGAGCATAAAGGAGTGAGTGTGGCCACATCCCATAAAAACTTTATTGACAAAAAATATGTAAAAGGGCATAACTTACTGACCCCTGAGTTTTAGAGAATTGACTCCTCAAGATAGTGGAGATCAGTTCAGTTCAATCGCTCAGTCATGTCTGACTCCTTGTGACCCCATGAACTGCAGTATGCCAGGCTTCCCTGTCCATCACCAACTACCAAAACTTACTCAAACTCATGTCCATTGAGTTGGTGATGCCATCCAACCATCTTATCCTCTGACATCCCTTTCCCCTCCCACCTTCAATCTTTCCCAGCATCAGGGTCTTTTCAAATGAGTCAGCTCTTCGCATCAGGTGGCCAAAGTATTGGAGTTTCAGCTTCAGCATCAGTCCTTCCAATGAATATTCAGGACTGATTTCCTTTAGGATGGACTGGTTGGGTCTCCTTGCAGTCCAAGGGACTCTGAAGAGTCTTCTCCAGCACCACAGTTCAAAAGCATCAATTCTTTGGTGCTCAGTTTTCTTTATAGTCCAACTCTCACATCCATACATGACTACTGGAAAAACCATAGCCTTGACTAGATGGACCTTTGTTGGCAAAGTAATGTCTCTGCTTTTTAATATGCTTTCTAGGTTGGTCAAAACTTCTTCCAAGGAGCAAGCATCTTTTAATTTCATGGCTGCAGTCACCATCTGCTGTGATTTTCAAGCTCAAGAAAATAAAGTCTGTCACTGTGTCCCCTGTTTCCCCATCTATTTGCCATGAAGTGATGGGACCAGATGCCATGATCTTAGTTTTCTGAACGTTGAGTTTTAAGCCAACTTTTTCACTCTCCTCTTTCACTTTCATCAAGAGGCTCTATTTCTTCACTTTCTTCCATAAGGGTGGTATTGTCTGCATATCTGAGGTTATTGATATTTCTCCTGGCAATCTTGATTCCAGCCTGTGCTTCATCCAGTCCAGCATATTTCATGATGTACTCTGCATATAAGTTAAATAAGCAGGGTGACAATATACAGCCTTGACGTACTCCGTGGTGGAGATGGAGATGGTGATAACAGTTAGAACAAACAATAGCAGCAGCAACGGACAAGTACTGACATGTCTCAATACATAGTTTTTACTGTCTTCTGGGCTGCTATTCATTTAATCTTGAGAATAATTCTATGAATTAGGCACTATCTAGCCTCATTTTATAGACTGAGAAACTGTATACATATACAATGGAATATTCCTCAGCCACAAATAGAATTAAGTAATGTCATTTGCAGCAACAAGGATGAACCTAGAGAGTATCATGTTAGGTAAAGTAAGACGGACAGAGAAAGACAAATATCACACTAAATTGCTTATGTGGGGAAACTAAAACAGTAAAGATACAAACGAACTTATTTACAAGACAGAAATAAACTCCCAGACATAGAAAGCAAACTTAATGGTTACCAAAGGGAAAAGGGAGGGAGGGATGAGTGAGCAGTTTGGGATTAACAGATACACGCTACTCGCCGCATCCAAGTGGGCTTTCCATGGGCTTTCATCTTGATTTCAGCTTTTCCTCCTCTATAGGATCTAAAGAAGATATAGATCACCCATATTGTATAGTGTGAGGAAGACAGACAAGAAGCTTACTTCATTTTTTCCCAATTCTCTTCCTATTTGTTGAATCCTCATACAGTACTTGAAATTGAATCAGACTCCGCTGAGAACTCTAAGAAAAGTCTCTAACTCCTGCTGATTACAAGGGTTATCACTCTCCAAGAGGTCAAGTTGGACCATGACATCTGGGAGTAAAGGCTAAATACATGAGAGTTGTTGATTAAAGGGAAGATACAAAGAGGGGGAGAAATAAACTGGGAGATTGGGATTGACAGTTACACACTATTATATATAAAATAAATAACTAATAAGGACCTACTGTACAGCACAGGGAACTCTACTCAGTACTCTGAAATGACCTACAGGCAAAAGGAACCTAAAAAAGAGTGAATATATATATATATATATATATATATATATATATATATATATATATAACTGATTCACTTTGCTATACAGCAGAAGGTAATAAAACATTGAAAATCAACTATACTCCAATAAATAATTTTAAAAAAATAAAGGGAGGGTACAGTTGGGGTGGGCTTTCCTCTAAAAGGAAATATGACTCTAAAGAGGAAGAGGTCTAGCTGTTTTCTACTGTCAAAGGATAAAACTAAAACAGTGTAATGAATCTGATGTCCTTCAAAGCGAAACAATTCATGGGCCAGGGGAGTAGAGGGTCTCACAGGTCCCCCAAGGGATTTGGGGCAGGAGTTTCATAGTGCATTTGAAGAACTGATCAGAAAATAAGGCAAAACTGGCTGGGGTTGCATATCTGACCTAATTTAGAAAGATCAAGAAACAAGGAAACAAGTATTGGCCCCAGAGTCAGCTTGGCATTTGGGGACTGACCCGAATGGATTTTCTGTTTATCATCAAGCAGAGCATTCACGAGAACATTAAAGCTTGTTTGGCTGATGTGTCTGTTGCCCTGGGCAGCAGTGGGTCCATCCTGAGCCTAGAAATGTATTTCAACACTCCTGTCCCTGAAGTCAGGAGACAAAGAAATTGGCTAAAATTTCAGAAAGGACACTTAATTGTTGGAGGCAAAGCCCTTCCTGATCATCTGAGGATTCTTGGATCCTGCTATGTTTCAAGGAGGTCAGACAGCATTAGTCTCAGAGAATAATGCCAGATCCACCAGATGGAGGGGGAGGCAAGTGTGAACAGATGCAATTCTTCAGAAAGAGATGATGATGGAGAAGGAATAGATGGGGACTTGCCTGGGGATTTTTCTTTGTCCTGGGAAATCATTCAGTTTTGATGTCATCTAATGGAAGCAAGATGATGGTAAGTCGGACTTTTCACTTGAACCAGAGAACAAGAGTCTCAGCTCTCTTAGAAAACAAATGAGAACTGCCATCTCATTTCCTTTTGAAAGCCACAGCATTGTTTTTGGTACAGTGAATTCTATGCAAGTGGCCAGCAGGTCCATTCAGATCAATTACATTATCTGCCACTTGAACCAGAATCTGAGTTAGCACCAGGGGAAGGTAAGGGGAAGGTCTCTATGGGGATATTATGGGAGGTTTCAGGGATAAATGGTCAAAGTCAATCAGGAGCTTCCTAAATTACCAACAGGTCTGTTTACGTTCCTAGGTTGAATCAAAATTTTCAAAATAAATTGATCTCTTTATCAGTGGGGAAGATGGCAGCGGCAGCCACTTTTCAGAGCAGTGTTCACGAATGAGAACAGCTTTGCTCAGACAGGCAAGCAGGAACATCAGTCACTGATGCCCTGTGAATAGATGGGCTAAATCAGGGGTTTCCAATCCCAGGGGCCACAGACAGGTTCAGAACTGGGCTGCAGAGCAGGAGGTGAGCAAAGGGCAAGCGAGCTAAGCTTCAACCTATATTTACAGCCACTCCTCATCTTGTTCTCCCATCACCCTCAGATGAGACTGTCTAGTTGCAGGAAAACAAGCTCAGGGCTCCCATTGAGTCTGCGTTATGCTGACTTGTGTAATTATTTCATTAGATACCACAATGTAATAATAATAGAAACAGAGTGCACAAAAAATGTAATGCATTCAAATCATCCCCAAACCATCCCCTCCCTAGACTGGAAAAACTGTCTTCCGTGAAGCGGGTCCTTGGTGCCAGATACATAGGGACTGCTGGGCTACATGACGGCACACCAGGAAAGGAAGAAAACTAGCTACCCCTTCATTTTCTAGTTGAATTTCTGGGAAGAACAGTTTGTAACCCCCTACAAATTTTCCTACCTTGAATGGCATTTCTTGTTATTCAAATAATAGCAATGATTATGATAACAACCAAATGACGTTTTAGGCATTTGTTACCTGGCAGGCATGTTGACAACAAACTGTGGAAAATGCTTAAAGAGATGGGAAAACCAGACCGCCTAACCTGCCTCTTGAGAAATCTGTATGCGGGTCAGGAAGCAACAGTTAGAACTGGACAGGGAGCAACAGACTGGTTCCAAGTTGGGAAAGGAGTATGTCAGGCTATATATTGTCACCCTGCTGATTTATGTTATATGCAGAGTACATCATGAGAAACCCTGGACTGGATGAAGCACAAGCTGGAATCAAGATTGCCGGGAGAAATATCAATAACCTCAGATATGCAGATGACACCACTGTTATGGCAGAAAGTGAAGAAGAACTAAAGAGCCTCTTGATGAAAGTGAAAGAGGAGAGTGAAAAAGTTGGCTTAAAACTCAACTTTCAGAAAACTCAGATCATGGCATCTGATCCTATCACTTCATGGCAAATAGATGGGGAAACAGTGGAAACAGTGAGAGACTTTATTTTGGGGGGGCTCCAAAATCACTGCAGATGGTGACTGCAGCCATGAAATTAAAAGACACTTACGCCTTGGAAAGAAAGTCATGACCAACTTAGACAGCATATTAAAAAGCAGAGACATTACTTTGCCAACAAAGGTCCGTCTAGCCAAAGCTCTGGTTTTTCCAATAGTCATGTATGGATGTGAAAGTTGGACTATAAAAAAAGCTGAGCACCAAAGAATTGATGCTTTTGAACTGTGGTGTTGAAGAAGACTCTTGAGAGTCCCTTGGACTTCAAGGAGACCCAACCACTCCATCCTAAAGGAAATCAGTCCTGAATATTCATTGGAAGGACTGATGCTGAAGCTGAAACTCCAATACTTTGGCCACCTGATGCAAAGAGCTGACTCATTTAAAAAGACCTTGATTCTGGGAAAGACTGAAGGCAGGAGGGGAAGGGGATGACAGAGGATGAGACGATTGGGTGGCATCACCAACTCAATGCACATGAGTTTGAGTAAACTCTAGGAGTTAGTGTGGACAGGGAAGCCTTGCATGCTGCAGTCTATGGGGTCGCAAAGAGTTCGACATGACTAAGCCACTGAACTGAACTGACTGAGGAATGATGTAATATGCTTTCCATAGGCTAATTCATTTCACTCTTGCAATAATCCCATATGGTAAGAATTGTCGCCCTCATTTTTAAAAGATTGAGCTCAAAAAGGTTATATATAGTACCCAGAACTTGAAAAACATCAAAAGAGAGAAAATGGCTTAATGATGTGTTTCCCTTTCTAGAGCAGTCTCCACTCTCAGTTGCTTAGTTACCAGTGTATTGTATGCATTCATTCCTTTGTTCATCTATGCATTCAGCCATAGAGTTATTATCGGGTGCATCCTCTGTGCTGGGCATTGTGTTAGGCATTGAGGACAGAGTTGTGAACCAGACAGGCACTGTCCTTGCCTTCATAGAGCTTAGACAGAGGTGGACATCATGGGCAGGAAAACATTTACCACCATTTCACTAGATCCCCGAGTAAAGATGGATCAACAGGTAAGCAGATAAACAACTGGTAATGCACTCACAGATCACAAGAGGATACTACTGCAAGGAATGCTACTGCACAACTGAAAAGGATTATATTACACTGCTTTATTTAAAATGAATAAACAACAAAGACCTAGTGTTTAGCACAGGGATCTCTGCACAATGTTTTGTGGCAGCTGAATGGGAGGAGAGTTTTGGGGGGCTAGATACTCATGTACTTATGGCCGAGTCCCTTTGCTGTCCACCTGAAACTATCACAACATTGTCAGTTGGCTATACTCCAGTATAAACTTTTTAAAAATAAATAAAATAAAAATTAACTAATTAAAAATAAAAATGATTGTACTACTAGTACATACAGAAAAATGAATAAATCTCCAAAGCATTATAGGGAGAAGACAGATAAGAACCATATGTTGTGGAATTTACTTATATAAAATACTGGAAAAGGCAAAACTATAGTCAGAATCCAAATCAACAGTTGCCAGGGACCAGAGATTGGGAGTAGAGAGAGACTGAAGGGCAACAGAAAAGATTTGGGGGTAAAAGAAATATTCTATATCTTGCTTTTGTTGATGGTTATGCAAATATGTATGTTTGTCAACAATCAAAGAATTGTTTGCTAAAACTGGTGAATTTAATGGCAGGTAAGTTACATCTCAGTAAAGCTGACTTAAAACAATCAGAAACCTGGGATCGCCTTCCCACCCCTTTCACTAACATGCTAGGTGACATCGGGTGAAATACCAAATCTATGTTTTGGTTTGTTCTTTTGTAACATGGGGCTCATGAGACCTGTTCTGCCTCTTCTATTGCTAAAGTGAATGTGTTAGTCGCTCAGTTGTGTCCAACTCTTTGCCAGCCCATGGAGTGTAGCCTGCCAGGCTCCTCTGTCCAGGGAATTCTCCAGGCAAGAATACTGGAGTGGATTGCATGCCCTCCTCCAGGGGATCCTCCCATCCCAGGGATCAAACCTGGGTCTCCTACATTGCAGGCAAATTCTTTACCATCTGAGCCACCAGGGAAGCCCCTTCTATTACTAAGTAAGAGAATTCCAAATGTGCAGGGTAAAAGCTTTATAGGGCCTTGAATGTCATGTGAATATGGAACTTCATTGTTATCGGTCCCTCACTGAGGACTATTCTTTTCTAGATGCTCAGAGATCTAGAGTGAATTTAATTTGGTAGGCTTCATAACATCTGGAGTCTTGACCTTCTGGTAAGAAGGAGAGCCTCAGAGGCTGTGACAGGGCTTCAGAGTTCCAGGTCAGCATATTCGAGAAGAGACCCGGCCATCTGTTTTGGATTTGCACCATCAGGCGGCTGAGCCGAAGTGACATCTTCTGAAGGTCTTTGCCGATGGCCACACATCCCTACATCATGAACAAATCGTGTGCCCTGCCCAGCTGGATAAGAGACACATTCTGAGGGTAGATCCATGGAGCCTGGTCACAGAACAAAACAAGGAATAGATGGTTGGCTGTGTGTTTAGGAAAGCTCCTTGATCCTCATCCAGGGATTTATCTCTTTCATGTGAACTGCTTTTCTGAAGAAGCAGAAACTCTTTCCAACTCTAAATGCAATTCTCACAGCACCAATTTTTATTTTATTTAGTTTATTTATAAATTTATAAATTACTAGTATTCAAGCTATTCACACTAAGAAGGAATATGAGTAGCACAGAAAATCCAACTTGGCATATGACCCATCCAGCTAGTATTCGATCCAGTTACCAAAATTCTCTTGGTCCCATGCTAGATGCTGAGGAGAACACAGGAATAATATTGCATGTTCCTTGTTCTCAAGGGCTTTAAATGTAACTTTTTTGAGAGTTCATCCTCCTCATTTAGTGGGTAAAGAAAACAAAAACAGTTAAAACATGTTAAGATGTTCATTTTGAAACATTTAATAAACTATTTAAATATTAAAAAGAAAAAATCACCATCAATCATACTCTGGGCATATAGTCTGTTTCTTCCAGTTTCTTATTATTTATATATGCGTATTTATAATAATATAAAATTTTATTCACTTAAATGTTGGCCACCAGGGCTCTCAAGGAGTCATTGACACCTATTTTGGCTATATTATCCTTCTTTAGAATATTCATTTGTGTTCAATCCTTCCCCAGTAAATATTCACCAATGCAGAGTTTTGCCAAAAACACAGTGGATACTTGGATGCCTCAGCTTTTTAAAGTGTTAGCCACTCAGTCATGTCCAACTCTTTGTGACCCCATGGACTGTAGCCCACCAGGCTCCTCTGTCCATGGAATTCTCCAGGCAAGAATACTGAACTGGGTAGCCATTCCCTTCTCCAGGGGATCTTCCTGACCCAGGGATTGAACCCATGTCTCCTCCATTGCAGGCAAATTCTTGACCATCTGAGCCACTAGGGAAGCCTCGAACTTTTTAAAGGATCATGTCTATTAAGTTTTCCTATATTCATCATTACTACTTATTCAGAGCAAAAAGTTGGAAGACACAATACAAAAATGCTAACTTCAATCCCAACACCAAAAATAACCACTGCTAGCATCTTGGTATATGTTCTAGATTTTCTGCCATGCTTGTTTTTCTTTCTAAGAATGTTAGTTACATGAGGTTTATAGACTGAGCTATAAATGTTTCCTCATGTCAGTAGATATTCCTCCACATCATACTTCTCAGCGGCTCCATATAATTCCAATGAATGGATGAGCCGGATGGAACTAGTCAAGCCTGTGATATATGTGGAGGTTATTTTCAGTTGATTCCTCTTATCACAGGCTCTGCGGTAGTTAATATCCCTGCGCTTGCAATTGTATACACTTTCAGTTTATTGCCCTAGAACAAATTCCAATATGTAGAATTGCTGAGTCAAAATGTACTGAGTCATTTTATGCTTTTAAAGGAATATAATGAAAAAGACCTCCAATTTTTCCAAGCTCTGAAAGCATGTCACAGAAAGATGAAGGCGGTTTGAACTCCTTTAGCCAAAGACCCTGAGAATGCAGAAGTTAACTCTTTAAGAGGGAGGGAAAGTAATTGTACTATCATTTGAAGACTTTCAAAAGGCAACACAAAAGTGAGGAATATTTGGATCAATAATATGGACAAAGCAATGTCCATTCTTATTCTTTGTTGAATGCTGTGCTACAAATAAAAATACATTTATCAAGACAGAGAATATGCTTCCAGTAGTAGACCTTTCCCATGGGACAATGCCTATGAGCACAATAGACATGACAGGTATCTTAAGGGACAAAGAAAGTCACCTGTGTTACCTGTATGCTGCAGCCAGAACAGAGCCAGTTTTTAGCATCATTAAATCACTTAGTCTTCACTCAAGCCCTCTGATGTATGTTAGTGACCAAATGTGCCTGGCTCCCTGTTAAATTCATATGTTGAAGCTCTAATTTCCAGTGTGGCTGTATTTGAGGATGGAGTCTCAAAAGAAGTCATTAAGGTTAAATGGGGTCATGGGGTAGGGCCCTGATCTTATTAGAAGAGCACCACAGAGCCCACTTTCTTCTCTCCATATGCATGTGTTAAGGAAAGGCCAGATAAGGAGACAGCAAGAAGGCAGTCATCTACAAGCCAGGAAGAGAGGCTTCACCAAATTTGCTAAAACCATGATCTTAGACTTTCCAGCCTCAGCATTTGTGAGAAAATGAATTTCTGTTGTTTAAGCCACCTAATCTGTGGTATTTTGCCATAGCAGCCCAAGCAGGCTAGTACCCCATGAAGACTACCATCATCACTTCTGCTATAAATGAGAAGACTGAGAAAAATTAATAATGTGTACAAGGTCACACAGTAAGCAGTAACCACCTTTTAAATTCATCTCTCTCTGATACCTGTGTTCCATCTGCTTTATCCCTTTGATTCTCCAGTAGGAAAAACTGGTGACTATCCTTCAAGTGTGACTTGAGACATTCAGTTCAGTCATTTTAGAATCGTGAAAGTGTCCATAGTCATCTGTCTCTTTTCCTCTAAAAAGCCAGATGGAATGGAAGGTGAAGAGAGACTCAGGAGGGAGGGGCCATATGTATAACTGTGGCTGATGCATATTTTGATGTATGGCATAAATTAACACAATATTATAAAGCAATTATCCTCCAATTAAAAACTTAAAAAATAAAACAAACCAAAAAGAGCCCAGTGTCTTCTCTCCCAGAGGAGAACCCAAAGTCTCCTCTCTATTTTGTCCTGCTCTTGTAAAAGTCTGAAATCCTAAGAGTAATATTTTTAAGCCAAGGAATCTGACATGTAGCCCCCTCTCCAAAGGTACAACCCACATGTAACTTTAGAACGTGTGCCCAATTATCTAATTTCAATAAGACCAACTGGGCTTGACCAGTTTACCCACGAGTGCAATTATATGGACAAACAAATGTCAAACAGGAGGCTTGACTCAATAAGCTTTCATCATTGAAGCTGAATGGAATTATTACATCATTGAGAGCTACTTAATTCTTGTAATGATGTCTTAAAATTCTTTGGAAATTACAGGCATGATGAAAGTTTACTAACAAAAATAAAACAAAGTCTGCATAATGTTCTCAACTTTTTCTCTTTTGAGCCTCATTAACACTTGCAAGCCAGGCACGGGCTTTCTCAAATGCCTTTGTTATCAATTAAATATCCATGTGGATGTACACACTCACAAAAGATTTCAGACTGTGTGTCTTGATCCTAAAAAAACATGTAGACACCTCACCTACTAACTTTTGCAGTCATCTTTACTCAAAGAAGCCCCTATCAGGACTTCCCTGGTGGGCCAGTAATTAAGACTCCACACTTCCACTGCAGGCAGAGTGGGTTCCACCCCTAGTCCAGAAACCAGCATCCTGCATGCTGTGCAGCCAAAAGTTTAAAAAAGAAGCCTCTACCTCGGTTATCAGTCACCTAACTATTCCAAAACAGAAACTCAGAGACTATCCTTGCCTATTCCCCCTCATAGCAGTCAATTTTAAGTTCTGGGGATTCAGCTGCATAACCAGCTCTCAAAACCATCTGCTTCACACTCTTCTTAATAATCTCCACTCCATCACAAGTCAGCATCACCCATCCCTTTGAAAATGGATCTGCTTCCTAAGTATATCTCCAGCCACCAATTCACTCAGTCTATGGTGAAAATCTTCAAGAATGTTTAAAGAATGCAGAACAGGAAGACATTACTAGAAGTTTTTTTTTTTTTTTTTTTAACTTGCCATTCTACATGTATGCATTCCTTTTGACATATATCTCTATGCGGTATTTTATATTAATGCTGCTTTCAAAAAGGGTGTTAAATTCTTAGCACAACCTCAGATCTGTGATGCTTTATGATTTGAGGGCAAGTTGCTAACTTCTTGGAGCTTTGATTTTCTTATCTGTAATATGATGTCACACCTTCATGATTAACATTTCAAATTCTAAGATACTGTGATGTCTTAAAGAAACTTACCATCCACTTCTAAGATTTTATTTGCTTCTATAATTCAAAGCTAGGAATTCAGTGTGAACATTGGTGAGGCTATTGTATTTAGATAATTTAGTTTAATACAGTCTGTCTGAAATCTGTCTCTTTGGTATTACATGGTCCACAAGAGGGCGCCCACTTTCCAGCAAATTGTAGCCTTGGTTTCACGAAAATCATTCTCTTAAATTTCAGAGAAATTTCAGCAAGCACAAGAGGTTAGGCAATTTAAAAAGCTTCTGCACTGCAAAGGAAACTATAAGCAAGGTGAAAAGACAGCCTTCAGAATGGGAGAAAATAATAGTCAATGAAGCAACGGACAAACAATTAATCTCAAAAATATACAAGCAACTCCTGCAGCTCCATTCTAGGAAACTAAACGACCCAATCAAAAAGTGGGCCAAAGAATTGAACAGACGTTTCTCCAAAGAAGACATAAAAATGGCTAACAAACACATTAAAAGATGTTCAACATCACTCATTATCAGAGAAATGCAAATCAAAACCACAATGAGATATCACTTCACACCACTCAAAATGGCTGCAATCCAAAAATCCACAAGTAATAAATGCTGGAGAGGATGTGGAGAAAAGGGAACTCTCTTACACTGTTGGTGGGATTGCAAACTAGTACAGCCTCTATGGAAAACAGTGTGGAGGTTCCTTAAAAAACTGCAAGTAGTCCTGCCATATGACCCAGCAATCCCACTGCTGGGCATATACACCGAGGAAACCAGAATTGAAAGAGCCACGTGTACCCCAATGTTCATCGCTGCTTTATTTACAATAGCCAGGACATGGAACCAACCTAGATGCCCATCAACTGACGAATGGATAAGAAAGCTGTGGTACATATACACAATGGAATATTACTCAGCATTAAGGAAAAATTCATTTGAATCAGTTCTACTCAGATGGACGAAACTGGAGCCCATTATCCAGAGTGAAGTAAGCCAGAAGCAAAAACAACAATACAGTATATTAACGCATATATATGGAATTTAGAAAGACGGTAACGAGAACCCAGCATGTGAGACAGCAAAAGGAACGCAGATGTATAGAACAGACTCAGGGCCTCTATGGATGAGGGAAAGGGTGGGATGATATGGGAGAATGGCATTGAAACATGTTAATTATCATATGTCTAAGCAATAACCAGCCCAGGATTGATGCTTGGGACTGGTGCAACGAGATTT
>ML661332.1:5142864-5156207 GCA_007570785.1 Antilocapra americana
TGGAGAGGATGTGGAGAAAAGGGAACCCTCTTACACTGTTGGTGGGATTGCAAACTAGTACAGCCTCTATGGAAAACAGTGTGGAGGTTCCTTAAAAAGCTGTAAATAGTCCTGCCATATGACCCGGCAATCCCACTGCTGGGCATACACACCGAGGAAACCAGAACTGAAAGAGCCATGTGTACCCAATGTTCATTGCCTCATTGTTTACAATAGCCAGGACATGGAAGCAACCTAGATGCCCATCAACTGACGAATGGATAAGAAAGCTCTGGTACATATACACAATGGAATATTACTCAGCATTAAGGAAAAATTTATTTGAATCAGTTCTACTCAGATGGACGAAACTGGAGCCCATTATCCAGAGTGAAGTAAGCCAGAAGCAAAAACAACAATACAGTATATTAATGCATATATATGGAATTTAGAAAGACGGTAACGAGAACCCAGCATGTGAGACAGCAAAAGGAACGCAGATGTATAGAATAGACTCAGGGCCTCTGTGGATGAGGGAAAGGGTGGGATGATATGGGAGAATGGCATTGAAACATGTTAATTATCATATGTCTAAGCAATAGCCGGCCCAGGATTGATGCTCGGGGCTGGTGTAGCGAGATTTCCCGGGGGGAGGGAGGAGGGAGGGGGTTCTGGAGGGGGAGCATATGTAAACCCATGGTGATATCATGTCATTGTTTGGCAAAACTAATAAAAAAAAATGTTTAAAAAAATGCACTTGTAATCTATTCAGATATTTCAAAACCATAACTGTTAGTATAAATAAATTTCAATTAAAAAAGCAAATGTCCTCACAAATGGAATGAATCTATGACTTTACCCATGATGTTGGAGTGATGAAACACATAAAGTTTGTATGAAGCTAGGCTTGAAGTTCTAGTTAACACTACAGGGGATCCCCAATTCCTTAACTTACCAGGTCGTGCTTTCCAGTTACTTTGGCTTGTTCTACCTCAGAGCATCATTATGGAGATTAACTCAAAGTATATGGAAACACTGGTCATAGCAAACACCCTCTTCCAACAACAAAAGAGACTACATGGACATCACCAGATGGCCAATACAGAAATCAGATTGATTATATTCTTTGCAGCCAAAGATGGAGAAGCTCTATACAGTCAGAAAAAATAAGACTGGGAGCTGACTGTGTCTCAGATCATAAACTCCTTATTGCCAAATACAGACAATTGAAGAAAGTAGAGAAAACCACGAGACCATTCAGTATGACCTAAATTAAATCCCTTATGATTATACAGTGGAAGTGAGAAATAGATTCAAGGGACTAGATCTGATAGACAGAGTGTCTGATGAACTATGGATGGAGGTTTGTGACATTGTATAGGAGGCAGTGATCAAGGCCACCCTCAAGAAAAAGGAATGCAAAAAGGCAAAATGGTTGTCTGAGGAGACCTTACAAATAGCTGTGAAGAGAAGAGAACCAAAAGGCAAAGAAGAAAAAGAAAGATATACCCATTTGAATGCAGAGTTCCAAAGAATAGCAAGGAGAGATAAGAAAGCCTTTTTCAGTGATCAGTACAAAGAAATAAAGGAAAACAATAGAATGGGAAAGACTAGAGATCTCTTCAAGAAAATTAGAGATCCCAAGGGAACATTTCATGCAAAGATGGGCTCAATAAAGGACAGATATTGTATGGCCCTAACAGAAGCAGAAGATATTAAGAAGAGGGGGCAAGAATACACAGAAGAACTATACAAAAAAAAGAACTTCGTGACCCAGATAACCACGATGGTGTGATCACTCATCTAGAGCCAGACATTCTGGAATGCCAAGTCAAGTGGGCCTTAGGAAGCATCACTATGAACAAAGCTAGCGGAGGTGATGGAATTCCAGTTGAGCTACTTCAAATCCTAAAAGATGATGCTGTGAAAGTGTTGCACTCAATATGCCAGCAAATTTGGAAAACTCAGCAGTGGCCACAGGACTGGAAAAGATTAGTTTTCATTCCAATCCCAAAGAAAGGCAATGCCAAAGAATGCTCAAATTACCACACAATTGCACTCATCTCACATGCTACCAAAGTAATGCTCAAAATTCTCCAAGCCAGACTTCAGCAATGAACCATAAACTTCCAGATGTTCAAGCTGGATTTAAAAAAGGCAGAAGAACCAGAGATCAAATTGCCAACATCCACTGGATCAGACACAAAGCAAGAGAGTTCCAGGAAAACATCTATTTCTGCCTTATTGACTATGCCAAAGCCTTTGACTGTGTGGATCACAACAAAGACATGGGAATACCAGACCACCTGACCTGCCTCCTGAGAAACCTGTATGCATGTCAAGAAGCAACAGTTAGAACTGGACATGGAACAACAGACTGGTTCCAAATCGGGAAAGGAGTATGTCAATGTTGTATATTGTCACCCTGCTTATTTAACTTGTATACAGAGTACATCATGAGAAGTGCTGGACTGGATGAAGCACAAGCCAGAATCAAGATTGCCGGGAGAAATATCAATAACCTCAGATATGCAGATGGCACCACAATTATGGCAGAAAGTGAGGAAGAACTAAAGAGCCTCTTGATGAAAGTGAAAGAGGAGAGTGAAAAAGCTAGCTTAAAACTCAACATTCAGAAAACTAAGATCATTGCATCTGCTTCCATCACTTCATCGCAGATAGATGGGGAAACAGCGGAAACAGTGACAGATTTTATTTTTAGGGGGCTCCAAAATCACTGCAGATGGTGACTTCAGTCATGAAATTAAAAGATGCTTGCTCCTTGGAAGGAAAGTTATGACCAAACTAGACAGTGTGTTAAAAAGCAGAGACATTACTTTGCCAACAAAGGTTTGTATAGTCAAAGCTATGGTTTTTTCAGTGGTCATGTATGAATGTGAGAGCTGGGCTATAAAGAAAGCTGATCACCGAAGAATTAATGCTTTTGACCTGTGGTGTTGGAGAAGACTCTTGAGAGTCCCTTGGACTGCAAGGAGACCCAACCAGTCCATCCTAAAGGAAATCAGTCCTGAATATTCATTGGAAGGACTGATGTTGAAGCTGCAACTTCAATACTTTGGTCACCTGAAAAAGAGCCTATTCATTGGAAAAGACCCTGATGCTGGGAAAGATTGAAGGCAAGAGGAGAAGGGGACGACAGAGGAGATGGTTGGATGGCATCACCAACTCAATGGACATGAGTTTGAGTAAGCTTTGGGAGTTGGTGATGGACAGGGAGGCCTGGTGTGCTGCAGTCCATGGGGGTCACAGAGTCAGACACAACTGAGCAACTGAACTGAACAGGTATGGAAATAAATTGAAAAAGTACTGAAATATAGGCTACTGCTTTTAGACAGGAGTTTATTGCTGAATAACGAGAACTCAGGATGTATGTAAATTATCTTAAATATAATGAGAAATTCAAAGAGTTGGACACAACTGACCAACTAACACTTTCACTTTTCAGGAAGAAAAAAAAAGGTCAAATGAAATCATAAAAGATCCAGTTTTTCTTCTTGAAATGTATTTATTTGGAATTTTCATAAAATGGAAGAAAGGTATGCACATAAGTAGCATGTTTGCAGTCAACAACATCATCTACTTTATTCTTTTTATGGTGATTATCAAAATAAAGTCAGTGAGTCAAGCACTCTCCTTATAAAAGTTTTCTAAGGCAAAATTCTTTATAAAAGCAGCAAAATATTTTGGAGAATGATGAAACAGTTTTGAAGGAAGACTCTTTCAACCATTTAGAGAAATTCATTCAAAGATGTTCATTTATGGGGTTTAGGTAAATTATAATGGGATTTGTTGATGGAGAGTAGTAATTATGAAGTGGGTAGGGGAAAATTGATAGGGAAAAGACTGGGGAAAAGAAAGGAGTGGAGGATTTAGTGGAGGGGGCTGGTCAGAGGATGGACAAATTAATAGTCAAAGGGAGCCTGTGGACAAGCAGACATTAGGTCAGGACCTCAGACACAAAAGAGCAGCTGCCAAGCAAAGCAGACATCCGAAGGACTTAAAATGTCTCATCAAATGCAAAGCAGCCACCCAGGAGGCTGATCAGGGCATTACGAGATGTGAGAGAGGACATTTAAAATGACTTTAAAAAATAATAATTTTATTTATTTATTTTTTACCGTTCTGAGTCTTCATTGCTGTATGGGTTTTTCTCTAGTTGCAGCTAGTGGGAGCTACTCTCTAGTTGCGGTGTGCTGGCTTCTCATTGCGGAGGCTTCTCTTGTTATGGGGCACAGGCTCCAGGGCACTGACTCGAGTAGCTGCATTACAAGGGCTCAGTGGTTGTGGCTCCCAGTTCCTAGAGCACAGGCTCAATAGCTGTGACACATGGCCTTAGTTGCTCCTTGGCAGGAGGGATCTTCCTGGATGAGGGATCCATCCCGTGTCTCCTGCATTGGCGGGCAGATTCTTTACCACTGAGCTACCAGGGAAGCCCACGAGGACTTCTTATATGAGGTTATAGAATTAGTAGAAAAAACAAGGAATTCTTCCACATGGGTTTGAGTGGTTTTGAAAACATGCATTAAAGTCCCTGAGGCTGAGTTTCTTCAGTTGAAAAATGAGGATAATGATACCTGCCTCTCAGTGTTGTTGGAAGGATTCAGTAAAGGAATATGGAGAAACCCACATGTGGTAAATACTACAAAAGCATAATTAGGATCCTCCTTCCTCCCCTTCATCATCATCATGATCATCATTGTTTTTCTTCTAAGGCTTAAAGATGGAAGTCTTGAAGTAGATGTACCTAGTTAAGGCTTTTGTATGCCTCCCCATGCATGGAAACCAAATCAAAACAAAACTCTGATAAGGTACAACTCTATGGCCAAGAAATTCCACTTTAGGTGTTTACCAAAAAGAAATGAAACTACATGTAAATAAAATGTTCATTGCAGTTTTATTTTTTTGCAATAAGAACATTTAACACAAGGTCTATCCTTCTGACAAAATTTCAAGTACACAAAGCAGTACTGTTAACCAAGTGTAATGTTATACAGTAGATCTCTAGAACTTAATCATCTTGCATAAATGAAATTTAATTTTCATCAAACAGAAACTTCTCATCTCTCAGATCCTGACAACTGCCAATCCACTTTCCACTTGTATGAGTCTGGCTTTTTAATATGCCACTTCATATAAGTGGAATCATGCAGTGTTTGTCCTTCCATGACTGATTTGTTTCACATCAGATAATATCCTTCATTTTCATGTCGTTGTGTATTACAGTATTTCCTTCCTTTCTAAGGCTGATGAATATTCCACTGTGTGTTTCCACTACATTTTCTTTATCTGTTCATCTATTTCCGTATCTTTGTTTATTATGAATAAAACTTTTCTGCAGTTTTAACCATAATGACCTCAAACTGGAAGCATCACAAATGTCCATCAAGTGGTGAATTAATTAAAAACTTGTGCTATATTTATCTAGGGTACAAACTATGGGTGCAATCAATAACATAGATGCATCTCAAACACACTGCATTGAAGGAAAGAAGCCAGACACTAAGGAATGAGTAGTAACTATTTTCTTAGATAAAGTTTAAGAATAGGTCAGAGTAATTCACGGTAAGCAGAAATCAGAACAAAGGTTGGGGGGGAAGGAGAGGGTATAGATTGATTGGAAAGGGGTCTAAGGGGACTATCTGGGGCTCTAGGAGTATTCTAATCCTGTTTAGAGTGGACATTTCACAGGTATACACGTCAAACTGGTCTTGTAAGCTTTGTGCTTCTGATGTCTGTAAATTTACTTCAATAGGCTTTGCAGGTGACACAGTGGTGAAGATCCTCCCGACAATGCAAGAGACACAAGAGAGACGCGTTCAATCCCTGGGTCGGAAGATCCCCTGGAGGAGGAAATGGCAACCCACTCCAGTATTCTTGCCTGGAAAATTTCACAGACAGAGGAGCTTGGCAGGCTACAGCCATGGGGTCACAAAGAGTAGGACATGACTGAGCACACACACGGCATGTTCATACTTTGGGAAAAAAAGACAAAACAAATCGAAACAAACAAGACTGATAGTTGACTAGCCCAAAAAAGCTCACAAAACAAAGCTGGACTACCAAGATATAATGGAGGTCGCACACATAGAGGTAGCTTTTCTGGCAAAGAGACAGAAGCAGATAGTGATGAATAAAGCAAGAGCAACTTTCCAGAAGAGCGGGCACATGCATAGCCATTCAGAAAATAATCAGCTGACGGTGGCCATCTAGCAGAGGCTTCCCTCTGTGACAGCTGAATTGTCAGCAGGCATAATCGAGGTCTCTGAAAGGGTTGATGGCGCTCATCCTGAGAATGTGTGTATTTTTTTATGAAAATGTCTGTTGATTTGTCTGTTCATCCAATAACTGGGCCCTCTGCTGGCTCTCTAAAGTAAGTCCATCATCTGGCTGCTTCTCATGGTCTTTGCAGCATCCATTGTTGCCAAAGCCACCATCCTCTCCAGCCTGTTTATGACAATAAACTCAGTGCCGGTGTCCCAGCTTCCTCCCTGCCCCCTCTTCAGCCTGTTCTCAGCACAGTAGCCAGAGACACTTGGTTCACACTCACCAGTGGCTTTCCAAGATCCTTTAAACAAAATACCTGAGTCTCAACTTGATCCCAAGGTTACATGAACCAGATGTTGTCCACCTCTCAAACCACAGCTCCGTCCCTGGGACGCCTCCCCTCCCTGAGCCCTCCTCCTGCTCCTCATCTATGCTCCAGCCATAGTGGCTTGTCACTATAGCTTCGACATTCTGGCCTTGCCCCAAGCACAGAGCCTTATACTTGCCATTCCCTCCACCCCAAACAGTCCTTCTCTGCAGCTTTATTCTGGGTCCTTCTGTGAGGGTGTTTGGGAATGAAATTGACATTTAAGTCCCCTTCCTGAGTAAAGCAGATTGCCCTCCCTAATGTGGGTTGGCCACATCCAATCAGTGGAAGGCCTGAATAGAACAAGAGGCTGACACTCTCCCAGGTAAGAGAGGATTCTCCTGTCTGGGGACAGAGAGAGAGAAAGAGAGGGAGATCTTCCATAGGCTCAGTTTCTGTGAGTTTTATTTTTGTAAATGCTTAATTTTTCCCACAGCACCTATCACCAGCTGATATGCTGTATGATTCTGAGTTTATTTGTTTATTGCCAACACCCCTTGTGTAAGTTCATGAAGGCAGGAACTTCATTTTATTCTCTGCTGTATTTCTACTGTCCAGCATATCGTAGTTACTCAGTAAATGCCTAAACATTTGTTCTATTCAAAAGGCTATCCAAAATATACAGAAGGCTTTCTCTCATAATACCAGACATCTAGAGTGGTGGTCCTCCCACTTCCGTCATTCATAAGCATCCCTGGGGACCTTTTATAAATCTGATTTTGTGCTTTTAAAATACAATTTTGAGAAGAGGTCTGTAAGCTTCACCAGCCCACCAAAGGGACCCAGGGTATGAAAAGGTTAAGAACATACCCTGCTCAAGGAAAATGACTTGAAGGCAGGAATGAGGCCTTCCTCCTCAGTCACAGAACGTAACACAGCGCAGAAGCTCAGTACTTGTTTACTGAGCAGAGGGAGGCTCGAGGGCCCCTCAGCCGGCCCACCAGCTCACAGTGGCTGAGCGTAGCCTTTGTGCCTGGTCCTGTGTGAAACACTGCACATGCCTCCTTCCACTTAATTCTCACAGGGACAGGCTTTCGAAAACAGTCCATTAGTCTCCTCAGCTAACAGACAAGAAGTTTAGAGACGTGAAGTTTCCAAGGTTAAACTCCTTACAGATACATCTGGCAGGGAATCCAAGCTTTCATTCACTGGGCTACACTGCCTCTGGGGGCTCCTTTCCCCTGGGTTACCCAGCACTTCCCCAGGTGGTCTTTATATCTATTTTTTGCCCTGCTCCAATCTGTTTGCACAGCCACTATGTCACTCCCCTCTCCCACCTGGAAGTCCCTCCAAGGCTGCGTGACACCATGTAAGTGCCATCCTAATGCCAACTGTGAGTTGCCTTCATTTTACCCTCCTGGGACCCCCCACCCCATGGTCACCCCTTTCACGGCCCTTCTTCATCTGTTATTGGTTTGGGTTGTTTAACTTTTTGCCTTCCTAGCTGGACAGGATCTAGTCTGTTTCACTCATTTAAGACAAGCAGCATGCACAGTGCCTGGGCCATGATTGTCATTAAGTGATGGATCCAATTTATGAGTCATAAAGATATGACTATCTACTGTGAAGCATCCATCTATTTTTTTATGAAATGCCTAGAAAAGATAAATCTATATATCATGTTTGCTGGGAAGGGGAGTGGGGAGTACAGCCTATGAAGCAGGAGGGATCTCTTTGGTGTAATGAAAATGGTCTACAATGTTTTAAAATTTTTAAAATCAGTGAGTTTTACACTTACAGTGAGAACATTTTTGACATGTTATTATCCATGTCAAACACATGTATAATATTGAGGTATAAGGTACATGATACCTCAATAAAACTGTTAAAAAAAAAAAAAAAAACTGGTGTCTGTCAGCTCCTTGCAAGTCAGTTCCGGAGATTTGTCTGATGGCGGAAAAGATACCCCCAAGTGGTATGTAACTTAACATTTTTCTAAAAGCAATGATATTCAGACATTGAAGTTCACTGTTTCATAGGGAACCTTAACTTCCCAGCGGAAGGTATTTCACTACTTTGGATTCTTCAGGGTCTGTGATCAAGTTTCATGCAACCGATAAAGAATTTCAGAGTCACGTGGTCATGCAAATTAAATTTTTAGAAAGAAATCTTTGTGGTTTAGTTAGCCTGAAAACTAGAACAATGTACAGAAACGGGATGATGATGTAGCAATCAGAAGCTGTTTTCTCCAGCTTCTGAGCCCTTGGGGCAACATTGCTAAACACTCCCTTGGTTCCTAGTGGGTAGAAGGTCACTCCTTTCTCTTCCACAGATTTAGCAAGAATTTGATGTTTCGTAGGCTAACATGGAGGAACATAGGTGAAAACAGGCGGGCCTGAGATCCTAGTCATATTCTAGGAGGGAGCTGCTTCTTTGCCCTGTTCTGGTTGAATGAGAGGTGGCAAGATGCAGCCTGCAATGGGCTGCAGCTGGACCTAATGGACCTATGAAGTTGCTATACACCTCTGCCAATTATATGGCCTGGGAAAGTTACCTAACTTCCCTCAACCCCTATGTCCTCTCTTATAACATCTGCCTCATAGAACTACTGACTGGGACACAGTAACATGCCCAGCACACTTGGTAAATATTACCAGGTGTTAGGGAAATTAAAAGGAAGTAGTCTTGTTCGGGCTTCAGAGACAAGAAAGCAGAGCAGGCGTCTGACCTTGCTTCCAACCTCCCTGGACACTGCCCTGATTACATGCCTGCTGTGAATGCAAGCCCAGGGCACCATAGATAAACTAGGGGGCAGATCCTGGAATTGTGGAGCCTCTGGAGGGGGTCTGACCAACCAAGCCCCAGGCTTAGCAACATTCCAAGATTTCCAAGTCAAAACAAACAACATTGTAAAAAAAAAAAAAAAAAAAATTAACATAAAACCAGAGCTACAGTTTGCTCCTGTCAACTACAAATTGGCACTTACCAAAAGCACTGCCAATGACTGAACAACAAAGACATTTGCCATCTGCCTCTGGGAGATTGAACCCCATGCTGCTAAAGCTGTAGAACTTCAACAGCCCCTGAGGGAGTTCAGGGGGCAGTGAGGCGCTCTGTGCTCCAGGGAATCTGGTGGAAAAGGTCTTTAGATAGTTGAATGTTTTTAGGAACAGATTTTATGGTCTCAATGCTTGCATCTCCTCTTATCTAAAGAAGCACTAAATCCTTTCATGGTGACATCAGATCCTCATGATTAACAAAAACCTTTTGTAAATGAGTGCTTCATGGCACTGAACTCCCCCTTCACCAAAACCTTTATATATTGACTTTCCCCCACTGCCACTCTGGAGAAGTCTCTCAGAGCTACCTGAGATGCTGCCTCCCAGGCTGTAGTCCTCATTTTGCCCCAAATGAAACTTAACTCACAGCTCTCAAGTTATACATCTTTTTTTAGTCAATACTCCCAAACTGATGATGATATTAGTTTGAAGCCTGGGATTATTAGTGAGAACACCCAAACGGCAGTTTTCAAGTCTCACCCATGGAGTGGTTATGCTGCCTGGGACCTGTTCCCAGTGAGGACTCCAGACTGTTGTTAAAGGGGACTTCCCAGTGCAGTCTGACTTGCTGTCAGCCCAGTTAGGAGATGTATGTGGGTTATGATTGTGTATTGAAAGCAAATTAGAAAATTCTCTATTAAATATCGAAAGTGTTTATTTGTATTTACCAAGTGGTTTCTTTTGTTACCGAATCCTTCGAACCTGAAACCAAAGCTAAAATTTTGGGCAAAAACCATGCAGCGAGCAGCTCAGCTTGACAGGCAGTGGCAGTCTCCAAGGATGAGAATTCAGACATGAGATGAGATCACACACTTCAGCTCAGGATCAGATAACACATTCATTCTTCTTCATAATTTTGATTTCTGCCTTAACTCTATTTTTAAAAATCTGTCTTTTCTCTGAAAATGGTAGCCCTGTGGAAATAGGAATATTCTTGATCAGGTGACTTTAAGGGTCTCCTTCTCGAAAGATTTCTTTAATCCACAGTTCAGTCACTTTACCTTCTGAATTCTCCAACTCCTGTCTTAGTTACAAAAATGTTTGTAGGGGGTGGGATTCAAGAGTCAAAATTTTATTATCTCCCAAGCCAATATAGTGTATTGCAGTAGTAAAAGAAGATGAACTGAATGATCACTCTAAGTATTATGGGATAATTCAGTGTAAAACGTATGCTGTGTGCTTAGTCACTCAGTTGTATTTAACATTTTGCAACCCTATGGACCACAGCCCGTCAGGCTTCTCTGTCCATGGGATTCTCCAGGCATAAATACTGGAGTGGGGTGCCATTCCCTCCCCCAGGGGATCTTCCTGACCCAGGGATCAAAACCAGGTCTCCTGCTTTGCAGGCAGATTCTTTACCATATGAGCCAACATGGAAGCCTGTGTGAGACATAGGATTTGGTTACCATTTTTTGGTAGGGTGTTTTTGTCTTCACCCACGAAGTTTCTCTTTTCAGGGCTTTTAAGTGAACACTGCCTGCCAACAGAGTATACAGGACAGAAACAGAAAAAAAAAAGTGTTGGCCTGAATTCATAAGGTCAAAGATGAAAGTCAAAATGCTGGTAAGAAAAAACAATAATGGTTTTGGCTGAACTCAAGCTGTTTGGGACTCTTTCTTAAGCAATGCCAAATCATTCATGCTGTAAAAAATAAATTCCACAAACTCCTTTGGTATAATAAATACCAAACAATAGAATTGTTGACTGCCTTTTTCCTGTCATTTTCAGGAAGACACACCCTGATTGCTCTGTTCCATGGTACAGTTCTTAGAATCTGTTCATAAATAATGGCTTTTTAAAAAAAGATATAAAAATTTTCCATGGCCAAGAAAAGATGTCCAGGTAATTTAAAGACCCTTAAATGTGGAAAGCATTGTACCAAGTGCTTGACATGCATTATCTCATTTAATTCTCCTCACAAAGCTATGGTATAGACATTCTATCCTCCTCAGGTTGCAATGAAAAAAACAGTAGATGATAAGCAACTTGCCTGAGGTTTCAGCTTGCAGGGTTAGAGTTCCTTACAGGCCAGGCAGGCTTTCAAGATTTTATGAGCATCAGCCAGATGGCCTTGAGGCAGGAGGCAAATGGGCACCCCCGGGGTAAAGCAACTGAGGTTTCATTCCCTGTGGACTGAAACTCCAAGACAAGAATAACAGGACAATTAAGAGAGGAGGCTGGGCCCTGTTTAGACCATATCTTTCTTTTCTTGAAGTCGGGAGATCTCCACCACCACACGTGCACAGAAAGGCTCCTTGGAGAACAAAGAGGGAGGAGTTATGTCAAGAGCTATTTTACCCAGACACTTTTTCGGTAGAATCCATCTTAGCTAAGAGATGTGTGTGCACACATGGGAGGACCCTGAGATATACCAAATATGGACTGTGAACCCAGGCAAATTAAAATGTTTGACCAAAGGAAATCTGGAAGAAATGCCACATAACAGTAATTCTAACTGCCACAAGGATGCGACTCAGCGACTCCTTGTGTCTATCCACACATATTGTATTTTCTCTCTTAAAAAAATATTTTACTTGCTTTACTACTATCCATCTGTGTGGGAATTCTTTTCTGCAAAGTCTAAGGGCCAGGGCACTTGTCACTGACCACTGATCTAGTGGCGAGGATCTGGTGCTTTCAACCGCTCTGACCTAACCCGATCTCTGACTGGGAACCCAAGTCCCACTCCAAGCCATTGCCAGCGAGGCCACCGAGATCAGCCTAGGGCAAGTCACTCAGCCTCTCAGAGTTTTAGATTGTGATGTCAACTGGGGGTGATGATACCTGCCTTGCAGATGTGTCACGCAGAGTAGATATGATACATGTAAAGTGCTTAGTACAGAATCTGCATGGCAATAACTTCTTCATACAAGGAAGCTGTTTTGGTGTCCTCTTTCTGTTGTTCTTATAAACTATACAAACTTGAGTGGGACCAGAAATAGACTCCTTCTCCTGATGCCTCGATGAGGATAACAACGAAAGGAGGACGTGGTGAGGACACTGGGAGGCCATGGGTTATGGACCCAGTGAAGGACCCTAAGTACACACACCACAGTTTGGTCCAAGTTGGCTCAACCAATGGAAGAAGGGCTATGATCTGTGCCATGAAACTAGGCAGAGGGGTATTTATGCACTGAACAATGGAGAGCCTCACTCAGCTCATAAAAGGCATTCTTCTTGGATCTCTTTGGGATTCTCAGGGAAAAACTGAGCTGACCCCTATAAGTAATATAATTAGCCATTACAGGACCAGGTACTGAGCCCCAGTGCCAGCTTCCTACACATCATCTCATTTGCACAGCAACCCCAGGATGTAAGGATTATTTTGCCTGTTTCTTAGGGGAGGTTACAAACCTAAGCCTTCTTGACTCATATGCCCATGATCTTAAAATACTGTGCTTATGAAGAAAGCTTGGCTGTAAGGGAGAAAACCATCAATTCAATGTACTGTAAGCAAAAGAGGAAATCTCAGTATCAAAGTGGTATTTCACAGATTTCCTGAGTAAGGAGCCAGAACTGGAAACTAGAAAAGTTGTGAGCGTGCTCACTCACTGTCTTGCTGTCTGTCTCTGTCCGTCTTTTCTTTCTTTTTCTAGAACACTTCTCTACCCTTCCTCAGCCCCATTATAGAATTAGCCACTTCACACTTCTGAGGTTACATGTTATTGGTCCAAGTTCTCATGAAGACTTCACATTCCCAGGGGAAGACTCTT